>WSXT02110745.1:0-34822 GCA_011762715.2 Neuroterus valhalla
ATTTTTACAGTTGCAAGAGTTCTGCTTATAGTTCTGGTTTCAATACAGGAATTTCTACAAAAAAGAGATATGGCACTCTTCAATAGAATGAAAATTAGAAGAACTACAGCACTTTGAAAATGAACAAAAAATTCAGGGTTTTGAAATTCTGACACTTCGAAGTGTTCTCGTAAGAGTTCTGGTTTCGAAAAGGAGAGTTCTACGAAAAATGGTCTTGGCACTTTTCAATAGAATGAAAATTGGAGAAACTACAGCGATTTGGAAATGAACGAAAATTTCGAGTTTTAAATTCTGAAAGTTCCACTAGTTCTGATTAGAGTTCTGGTTCTTCAAATTAGAGTTTTACAAACAATGGTGATGGAACTTTTAAATAGAATGGAATTTTGTTTCGAAAATAAACAAAAAATTTTGAGTTTTGAAATTTTGACAGTTGCAAGAGTTCTAGTTTCTTCACAGTTCTACAAAAAAAAGAGTTATGGCACTTTTTGATAGAGTGAAAATTGGAGGATGATGTAACGTTGTCAAGTTCAGAGTCACTGAAGGAGGGTTTTCGATTTGCTTACTATTGTATTAGTGGAGTTCTTTTTCTAGGTATCGTCAGTTAGAAGGTTGACTATGTTTGAAGAAAGACTTTGTTGTCGTAATCTTCTTTGTTCATTGTTGCCTTTACCTGCAGGTAAAGGCAACCTGCAGGTATGATGTCTTGACTTTTGCTGATTTTTCTGATTGTCATTTTGTCCTTATTAGTTAAGTCTGAGGAGGGAAGTTGAGCTTTGCATAGGATATAGGTCGTCATCCATCGAATGTTATTTCCTTGTTTGGGTTGAATGGATGTATATTGTGGATCCTGAATCACAGCAAAATTATGTCCTGCAGACACGGCCGAAATCATTTCATTGCTGAGAGGCTTGTGAGAGATGTTTTCAAATTTATAGTTAGTGATGTGTGCTTTGCTGTAAGTAACTTGTCTTTTTTTTGTTTTGTTTCTAAATGCGAAGGTCTCTTAATCTATTAGAATAGGTCACATGATACAGACTCTAATGTGGACCAAATGTCAGATCTAAGGATGTTGAATAGGAGAAGGGTTAGTTCTGATCGTTTTTCGGAGTTAGTGTGTAAGACAAATTTGGTATGTTGTGTTATTTCCTTCAAGAGAAGCAAACTTGTTTTATGTACAATAGATATGGGTTTGGTTGTTGCTAAATGGTTTTTAATTGACAGAATTTCGGGACGATGTCGCTATCCCTGCATCTTTTCAATAAGGCTAAGGATGTTAGTAGCTAACCTTGAGAAGGCCTATATTGTAGAAATTGGGAAAGCAGTGAGTCAACGTATGGAGGAATAAAAAATTTGAGATAGGCTCGAATATTTCACGCAATCAGCAATGGCTGAACAACATGTCGAAACAGGATATCGAGTTTTATTCAACAAAGCAACCCACATCGCGAAAATCAAGAATATTCCTTCAGAAAGACATAAAAAAGCAAGTGAAATTTCGAAAAACTCTTATAACATCAATAGGGATAATAGATATAATACCAATCCTATTTGGCTTTTGGTCCTCCTCAAGTTTTTTTTGAAAGATCAATCCCCACAGTGAAGCCTTCGACTAATCACATCATACAGAATATGGAAATTCGGTATCAGGTTAGCCCTGGAGATGCAAACTGCAACATTTGCAAAACGTCGGCAAACGGCAACTTATATAATAGATCTTCGACATATAGGGTTCTCAGCAAAGTAGTTCAACTTTCAACCAAATGGTGGATCTTCTGAGCGAAAAAGATGATTTCCTAACGTGAAATGCAATAGTTAATATTTCAAAACATTCCGATTTATCCAAAAAAGATGGACTTTTCACTAAAAAACAAATTTGAAATGAAAAACGGAATGAACAAATTTTAAAACCATAAAATTAATTGTCAACAAAAGAGGTGATATTCCAACTTGAAATAATGAATCGTCGACCAACAAGCATTTTAAGGAGAAGAACCAAGAAAAATAATTATGACTTCGAATCAAAAGAGTTCAATTTACCCAGAAAAAACAAATTTTCTACATAGAAAGGTGAATATTTAATCCAAAATAGGATGGTCAAATGTTCAGTTCAAGAAACTGCAAACTCAAAATGATGAATCTTCAACAAACAAACAAAATTTTGCAACAAACTATCGCCAGCTCCAATCAAATAGTTGAACTTTTGACCAAAAAAGCAAAATTTCCAACGAAAATTTAATAGTCAAGAATTCAACAGAAATTGATTTTTATTCTAAATCTAGAAATGTTTATTCAACTAGAAAAAACGAATTTTTTAACAGGATGGTAGAATCATCAACCAAAACCAAATGATTCGATACATGTATATTTGAAACGGTTATATGAAAGTGAATTTCCAACCAACTAAGATGAATTCCCAACCAAAAATGTGAGAGTCGATATTTTAACAGAAAAATATTAAAATTTAAATTTAGGATAGTTTTTATGTACTATGAGATGAATTGATTTTGTGAAATGTAATATTAATATTTCAAGCAAAACATATTTTAATTGCAAATCAAGAGCAGTTGAATTCAAATAAAAAAGTCGATTATTCCGTATGAAAGAAGAAAAATTTGAGTCAAATTGTCAAATCTTTTAACTAAAAATGACGAATCCACAAACAAAATAGTGAATTATTACTGATATGGAGGGTAGCTTTACTCATACAGAGGAATATGAAACATAATTCTTACAGAATTTTCACTTATTTTCACTGCAAAATATCTCCCTTCTCAAAATTCGAGGATAGATTTAGAGAGATTTTTCTTTTATCTTCAAGAAATGGTGAATATTTCAGATGGTCTGCAGTTCTGCGTAGTACGTGACAGCAAAATGTGGTAGCCGCATTGGCTGGTAATTGCACTCACATCGGAGAAGTTTTCAGTATGTTTTACCAATTGTAGATTTAATTTGATTATATTTACCAATGCAATCAGAAGCAACTGCTAATGTGAAGAAGAATAGAGTTCCGAAAAGGATACGCATTTTTGTGAAATAGGAAAAAAACGGATTTATTCTGAATTTCGTCAGAAATTTCGCCAATGAATCCCTGACCAGACGTTTCAGAAAGTATTTGACTTCTTCATCATATTTATATTTCGTTAATCTGCTCTGCTTTCTAGGTAAAAGGAAATAGGATTGATTTACGACCATAGAGATATCAAAGATAAAGGAGACAAGTCAGCACACAGCGCGGCATCGGACAAAAAAGGAACAGAAAGATCGGACAAAAAGAGACAGAGACTCTTACACATGCGCTATAGATAGAGATAGGCGAGACCCAATTCTCTTTGCTATAGTTTGCCCGCAGACACTTCCACTTACACAAGAGCCTATGGCTTGTCTCCTCTATCTCCAATATCTCTATGTTTACGACACTTGTACAACTAAGAGAGATCAAAATCATTGATTCTGATCTTTGAAGAATCTAGTAATTAAATCATATATGTAACAATAAGAATAAAGCAAGAAGCATCGTATCAGCTGAAAGCTGCAGTCTGAAAATACTAAAACTGTAGGAAAGTAGGTCCTTAGCGTAAGGTTTAAGGATGGATAGTATTAAGTAAGCAGGTAAAATATAATAGATGTAAGTGCGAAATACAGACTTAGAATAAGTAGATGCGTCGGAGAGGGAGTCTGTTTCAGAATATATTTGTTAATTGGATCTCGGCATCATATTATTTAACCCTCACTCCCACAACACTAATACCTTAATCTCAAAATATCACCCAGAATCCAGTAGTGCACAAACATCCGGAGACAAGTAAAACCAACTGATTTCTAGAAACAATGGTAGAATAATATTAGCTTATGCGTAATTCGCTTTATTCAAAATTCAATATGGCGCATCCAATATGGGGGGGGAGGGCAGGGGAAAAGAAAGAAAGAGAGCGGTGAGTGAGGAGCGGATAAGATTTACATGGAAAGGAGCGAGGTAAAATTAATTAATAATTCCAAAATCCCCAATATAGTAGGATTCAATATGGTTAAGAGACAAAAATACAGAAGGGAAACCTTGTGTTCCTAATATTTCGAAGCGTTCGCACCCAATCACGCAGTGAAGACTTGCGTTGACCTGTTTAAGGATGAAACAGAACGTGGTTGGGGTTGCACGCTAACAATAAGAAAATAGGATTGACGGCAGAATCAAAGTTGATCTACCTTCAAAAGCGCAAGGATCGTATGGGACGATTGATCAAATTGAAAATAAATAAGGAGAGAAGGAAATACCAATATGTCTAAGGAAAATAAGGAGGGCCAACCTCTGCTGGGACCAATAAGGAGAGACTTGATATTTCATCGCGCTGCATTGAAGGTAGGTTGTGTTTAAAAAAAAGGGAATAGCCATTGGCGGATGTTTTCGTGATGTTACGGAAGAGTGGGGCAAAGGCAATATTAATAAAGTGAATTGTCAATTTACGCGGTATTAATTTAGGAAATTTTTCATGTCCAGTAGAGCACTTGATACGGAGGTACAGACTTGGGTATGGAGGTGAAGGCAAAAGGAAACATATGAAGTGCTCGAGTACGCGAAGCCTCCCATTTTGAGTCTCTAGCCCGGTTGGGAGCCAGTCATCACATGTGTCGCAGATGGAACCCTCTGATTGGAGGGCAGCCGATTGTTATGAATGCTGAAAGAATATTGTTAAAGAGCGCAGAAATTTCAAGAGGGGTAGGAGTATAGTCTACCCACTGCGAGGGGATGACCACACCAGCAATGATTGTAGAAAAGTTCTAGGAAAGAGAAGAAAACATGAATTTATATTTTTTGTTCAAATTTTTAAATCTAAAGATTATGTAGAACCGCCAATTTATATCCTTTGTTTGAATTTATAAATCCAAAGATTATGTAGAATTACCCATTTATATCCTTTGTTTAAATTTTTGAATCTATAAATTACCTCAAACACTCGCATTCCTCTCTTACTCGAACTCTTGCCCTGGTCCCTTGACATTCCCATACTGACACATGTAAAAAAACCTCTATCACTCGAACTCGAACTTTTCAGTTCCGAGGTCATAATTTTGCGTAGGCTTTAAACATCAATAGAGCGCAGACAGTGTCTGGCTTTTCTCAAAAACAGTCTCTGGGATTTTCCCAAAAACAGTCTCTGGGATTTTTCCAACGACTATCGCCCCAACTTTATTGCCCTACCTAGGATTTCTAACAAACTGGCACGACACTGCGATGCTCAGGTGGCGCGAGGTTTTTACCCGAAGCTGATGCGAAGATTTTATTACCCTCGCCCTACTTGTCATCGCCTAAAGGGAAATCTATAATCTGCAGAGGCAACAGTCTCCATCGGTTTTCCGTTGAGTACGCGTCTAAATACAGTTTTTGTAGTCTATCAACGTTCCGTATGGTTTCGTCAGTTACAAAATGTCTATTCTGGGCCCATCAACTAAAAGAATTTCGAAAACTTTGACTTAAGCTGAGAAAGTTGCTGTAATTAGAGAAGTCCAAAAGGGGCGAAGAAAAAGTAGGAAATTGCTGCTGATTTCGGAACTCGTCAGAATACTCTTTCCACTTATCTGAAAAGCAAGGATAAATCATTCAAGATTATTCGAAATCTCAGACGAACCAGAGTTCTAATTTCAAAGCGAGTAATGATTGGTTGCAGAAGTTCAAACATCGTCACGACATTATCGCGAAGAATGTGCATGGGAAAAAAGCAGCTGTCGATATGCAAGTAGCAGAAGAGTGGACAGAGAATCTCTTGGAGAAAATTAAAGGTGTCGAACCCAAGGATATCTTTAACGCTGACGAAACGGCTCTTTTTATGAATGCTTGCCGAATAAAACGTTAGTTTTCAAGGGAGGAGATTGTAGCAGTGGCATCCCCGATGTTTTAAGAACGTTACAACGAAGCCATGCGAGTATAAGTCTAAAAATAAGGCATGGATGACTCGCGATATTTTTGAGAAGTGGCTCCTCAAGTTAGATAGCAAGTTTACCAGAGAGAAAAGGAAAGTTCTACTTTTCATTGATAATTGCAGTGCACATGGCTCAATCTCAGAACTACGAAATACTGACGTAGTATTTCTGCCGCCAAACACGACGTCTGTTCTCCAGTCAATGGACCCGGGGATCATCAATTTTTTCAAGAGTCACTATCGGTCCATTTTAGTGCGCGACGTCTTGAATGGAAATGCAACATCGAGCAACATTCAGGTAAAAATCGAAGTTTTGCAAGCTTTAAGGATGTGTGCGGAAGCGTGGCGAGAAATCAGTGCACAAACAATTAGAAATGGATTTGGAAAGGAAGATTCCCTGTTGCAAAAGAGAAGGTCGTCATCGCCGAAGAAAGCCTACTTGAAGAATCGTAGTTTGACAAGGAGTACGTGAGGATCGACGAAGACTTTGCGGCGAGCTTACGGACTCCAAGATTTTAGAAGAAGTCAAGGTGAAAATAGCTCCGCAGTTAACCGATGAAGGAGAAGAAGAATATCAAGAGCCACTTCCAGTAGCCCCAATCCCCAATGAAGATTCGGAATGTCTTGCAAAATTTAGAGTTTCGAACGTTGGAATGATTCTTGGAAAATTATTTTACATAAACATTTATTTGAATATGTCTCTATATATTGTTGATACTATTATTATTAATCATTGAATTTTCATTCTTATATTTTACGTCATAAATCATCCTTAGACATACTATTTCAGTCGAACCTCCGTATCTCGAACACCTCTGTACCTCGAACTTATGTCTCGATCCCTTGCTGTTCGAGTTATGGAGGTTTAATATTATTAGTGATGTGCGTTAATATGGCAAATTGTAATAAAGGAGCTTCTAGTAAAAATTTGAGTGGAATACGACATTTGTTATAGTAAAGCATGAAAAGAGATTTGGCTCTTAATTCAGGAAACTTGCCTCATGTACATTATCCAATGAACGAAATAGGTCAGCTTTGCGTCATGTATTGACGTATGGCTTAGATCGTTCTGAGGTTAAAATAGGGTGAAAATTAGAGGTTTGATTGACTGAGGTATGAGAGGGTCTATAAGAGTAGGATTGCGTGGACAATCCACGGGCCGCTGCGCGGTCAGGGGGCCCGCGAACGATGACAATTTTTGAGACCGGATTTTGACTGACTTGCGACGCGGAACTTATGCCTTGTTTTTCGGTGTATATCACGGTCGTATACACAGGTCCGGGGGCTCTCGTGGTGGGGGATGTTCTCAAACGTAAGCCAAAAAGTTTCTCAAACGGGCCACTGAGTGTAGTGGCGCATATGTCGAGTGCTCCAGAATTTAAAAATAAAAACAAACCACGGTCGTCCAGCCCACGGTCTTACCTAAGTGAACCAAAGATGTCTAAAGACGAATTGTCAGCAAAATTCACACAAAAATAAAAAGACCTGCAAAATGCCTAGTTGTTCTGTGCCGAATCGTGAGACAAATAAGTCAAGATTCGAATGCAAAATATCAACTTTTAAAGTGCCGAGTGATATTTTCGTACGAAAAGAATGAGAATCGACAATCTTCATCTGTAGTGAATTTTCTTTCATAAGTATAAATATTTTCCAACGCAACTCATTGCATTTTAATATTTATAAAAATTAGTTTCATGCAAATAATTGTAAATAATATTATTTCCAACTTCATTTTGGTTTAAGTGTCTTTTAATTTAAATTCGATACAAACAATAAACCTTGCCCCTTCCAGTTTGTTATTCCTATCAAAATTTTCTGAATTATTTCAAGTTTCATCTGAATTTTACTGTTGAACAAAAGTGAAGTGCATCAAGGATTCAAACATCGTTGGTTGTCGGGGAATCAGAGAACGGACGCTACGAGATAACTCCAGGAGTGGAAGAACCTTTGGGAATTCAAGGAAGTTAAATTAAAAAATTTGCTATTTTCGCGCCAACCATGCCCTGGATTGTCACACAAACTTCACGGTGGCGCCGTCTATTGCCGGTGAAAAATTATCGTTAGGCGGAAACTTGGCACAAACATGAACTATCACCGATCGTCGGTAAATAACTGCTCACTGTTTCACCAATCTTCAGTTCCGAACGGAACCTGACTTAACGGTGGCCCCATCTATTGCCAATGATAAATTATTGACTGGTAAAAACTTATCACGAACATGAAGTATTGCCGACTGTCGGTAAATGACCTGTCACTGTCTCACTGACTCTCAGTTTGGAACAGAATCCTGCCACAGAACCCGCCTAGCTATACTAAACTATCCTGTTTTAGCCTTATCTGTCCTGGTGTCCTGTTTTTTCCTGGAACACCAAAATTTCGTGCTTTTAACGAAACCAATGCTCGAAAATTAAGTAATAATCTTTTTTTTTCTTTTGGTAACTTTAAAAAATGGATCTGCAGAAATATAAATGTTCTGTTCTGGCCATCCAAAACTCACGAGCCTGATCACTTCTTGAATATTAATAATCAGTGTTCATGGATTGAATATCTCATTTCTCTATAATCAGTACTAATTTATTGTCATAAAATATATGTTTTACGACCTAATAACTACTATTTCCAAAATTTTTTAATATGATATTAAACGTTCATAATTTGGAAGAAACTCGATTCTTGTCGGAAACGAAAAGTAGAGGCTTGTTCAAAACTGTGACTATAGAAAACGCAAGAATAAAATTCCGAGTTTTAAAAAACAGAAATTAGGACGAAGAATCACAGAGTTTCGCAGAATTCGTGATCCTCCTGTTTGAACGAGCAATCATATCTATCAAAGAAATCTATATGGAATAATGAAAATACATAAAAAAAATTTTTCAAAGAAACAGAAATAACAATAAGTACTACATTATAAAAAGAGGACTAGAAAACTCATGGGGATGCTATGAGTTTGACTGTGTGCCTTTTGGTCTTCATAATGCTCCAGCAACGTGCAATATTTGCCAACAAAGTTTTCAACCTTTCAAATTATTAGGAATAGTCTTATAATCCTCCAAATATTTGTGAATCTTTCAAAATATCTAAAACTGGATTGTAATTCCTTAGAATAATTTGGGATATGGACTTCTCAAAAAATCACGAAAATTTTAGAATTTTCTCAAAATGATCCGTGAGAATACTTCGAAAACTTTTGAATTCTCAGAAATCCTCTAAAATCCACTAAAATCATTTAGACCGCTTCAAGGATTTGAAAATCCGTTAGAATCCTTTGAAATTTATATAAATTACTCATAATCTCATGAGAGTCCTCTTAATCCCTTCGAATCTTTAGAATATAATATAAATCCCTTGTTATCTTCCAGGGTTCTTGGGAATACTGACTTTAGAAATCCTTAGAATCGATCGATTACGATTCCGCAAAATCTCTTGAAATTTTATATCATTGAAAAATTTCCTTGAGTTCTGATAAATTACTTATCCAATTATCTTATTATCTTATCATTATATTTATTATTATTATCTTATCCAGTTCTTTAATGCATGTAATTTGGAATCTTTGAGGAATCCTTAAAATCCTATGAATTACCCAAAAACGCTTCAAATCTCTTGAAATCCCTTTGAATACTTCAAAATCCTTGTGAATATTCTGAATTAAAATAAAATCCCCTGACATTTTTGAAAATTTGTTACAACTGTTAAGTATTCTCTGTATCCCTTGAAATTTTCGAAAATCTTTGGGATTTCATGACTTGAGCTCAAGCCTTTGAAAACTTTCAATAATTAATTATTCATGCAGAATTTCTATTTTTTATTAAAAATTAATTTCCCTATCAGAGAAGAAAACACTGGCTGTGAAAGGAGAGCTCGATTCATGACATTATAAATTTTGAAAAATTGTATGTTGATCTTAAATACTTTTCTTTAATATTTAAATACAGGGGAAAAAATTAAAACGCCCTCAAAGACTCCAAATCAATAAAAAGGTAATGGATGTAGAAATTGGAAGATAGTAAAGGAATGAACGCAAAGATAACAAATTGAAGTATAATATTTTAATTGCAATAATGATGAAGTACAGATGCTTTTTTACAGTATGTATAGATAGACAAAGTCGTTATTATCGACGTAAATATACCTAATAATCAATCAGTAAGATTACTATCGCTTATAATGACAGAGATATGTAGACTATCTATTTTTAAAAAGTCGACGGGAAAAAAGAAGCAGAGCCCCATCCTGGTGCCGTGTCAATACAAATATAAGGAACGATGCAATTATTACAGGGATAAAAATGTCTCTTTTTATCTATAATCATAAATTGTGAATGGGGTGGTGTAATAAAATTTCATTTTATTTCACAGTGTGCGTATCATTTTTATTTTTCATCCGATGGGACGCACGTGTCGGATCGCTGAATTCGCTATCGAGTACCATGAAATCGTGAACCATGATTATAATTCCATTTAAAAGTTTCGAGTAACGTCTTTCTCGCTATTTATATATATTTAGTCCATATTCATATAAGAGACCTTTACAAAGACTTCATCTTAATTTTTTACAAAGTTTTATCACCTAATGGAAATTTGTACACAGCTTAATAAAATTTTAATAATTATTATTAAATACACTCTCAACATTTTTCCCTTCCTTACACTTTGGCTTCTGGACTAAAATTTTGGACTATCAATTTTCATACAATTTTTTATCGAAAATTTACTTTCTTCCATTCCATTCTCTCTTAACTAGTTATCATTAATTTGATTCTCGTAATTGTCGTAGTTTTTTCAATAAATAATAATAAAAGTCTAGCACGCCAATATCAAACGGGAAGGAATAAAGAGTAAAATAAAGAGCATTTTTTAAAAGGTCTTACATCCATTTTGCTAGAATTTTACTTTTCGCGGTATATATACAATAACAATTGAATGTAATTTTCTTAATGGGGTAATTATATTCAGTTGTCTCGACTATTTTTTAGTAGACAAACTTATATTTTTCTATGTGGAAGTGACGAATTTACTAATTTATTTGTACTTTCTATCATCAAATTCAAGAAACATTAAATATCTGTACATTTGCGGAACGGTTATTTGTGAAAAAAATTACCAATAGAAAAAAGTATTATTTTGACCTTGAATTTCACCAAAATATTTTGCCGACTTTTTTCCAAGTTTTCGTTCGAAAAATTGTTGAAACGATGAAAGACAACTTTTCAAACATATAACAAAAGAATATTTCCTGAAGTTTATTTACATTGATGATGGTTTTAACGAACTGTATTCGGCATGTTTTTAGTAAACTGAATAAGCATTTGTCATAATTTTGATTTTTCCAACTCGTAATTTTTTATCATTTTTGATGTATCAAATCGTAATGCATCAAAACCACTTTTTATCAAGGAGAAATTTTTCAAACAAGTGAATATATTTGAAGATTATTCATTTAGTCTAAAATTAGAAACCAGAGATATAGAGAAAGTTTTCCTTGAAGAAAAATCTCTGATTTTGAAAACTCGAATTATTTTTGGAAAATTGATAAGATGGCGTCAGTACAAATAAATTTAATTGCAAGAAATATGGAGAGCAGGCGCAAAGTATCATTTTTCGTCAGGGAACTGAAGAAGCAGGTGCAAAAAACTACTTTGCGCGCAACTGAAATGCACAGAAGAGCATACTTTCAATGCAGATTACACAAAAAAAACGTTCCTTCTGTAGAACGGTATTTCCCGGATGAAAGATATTTTGCAAAAATGCTCTACAATCGAATGGAGTATATAAAAAACTAACTTCCGAATAAGCTTTCGCGCAATAGTTTTACGTCTTAGGTTGGACTCATCATAAAATCCACTTTGAACAAATGAATCGACTAGTAATCTAAAATTTACAAATTCTCGAGTACGTAAAGATCCAAGGTTTGATTTTTGCTTTTGTCGACTGACCTTTGATGCAATTTGATCCTAAAATCCTTAAAACAACATGACATAGGATTGTTCGATTTTTCCCGAAAAGATCGATCTCGGATCGGACACATAAAAATCGAATTTAAAATCGATTTGTGTGCCAAAAGTCGATGTTCTTGGAAAGTCTCATCAGAGTCGATCATCCTGAACAGGAAATACTTGGATCTAGATCAGATAATCTCAAAACTAGAATCAGCGTCGCGGAAGACGATGATCTTTTGGCTACGTGGAAACCTCGATCACCGGCTCAGCCATGTTATTATTGAGCAGGTTTTTCTTGTCTCTTAATTTAAGATCAAACTGTGGAGACTCTTCCTTGGGGATTGGAGACAAAGCATCACCTTCTTCGATTGGAGAAACTGCACCTTCACTGTCCTCATCATCATCAAAGTCGCCCTTAGTATCGTGCATTTCATGCAATCTTCCCGGCAAATAAGGATGATGAGGGACACCATAACCTTCGCCTCCATAAGTGACCTTTCCCATAAAAGATCTAATCTCGTCAAAATAGGTATCCTCCCTTTCGTTTTCATTGCTACTTCCTGGAGAGTCAGCTACAACAACGCCACTTCCATCGTCAGCTTCATGCTTCTTCAAATGACGATCCAAATTCGTCTGTTGTCCAAAACAACGATCACAGAGAGGACATTTGAATGGTCTCTGTTTATCATGAATATTTCTTACATGTCTTTGGAGATTGCTAGATATGCTGAAGGACCGTTCACAGTATTTGCATTTATATGGTTGTTCTCCAGTGTGGGTTCTTAAATGTCGGGTGAGATTTGCTGATCTCGGAAACACTTTGCCACAAAATTTACAGGAGTATCTGTCCTTCATCTTCCCATGATGATGGTGATGGTGAGGCATCACATCTTGGTAAGGTTTCACTCCGTATCCGATCGAAGGTCTTGATAGGAGATCAATTCCTGGTCTATTATTGAAACCGTTCATCATTCCAAAAAAAGGAAGCCCACGTGGAGGACCAAAAGGAGGAAGTGGGGGCAGGAGTCGAGATTCTCCTGGACCGGGCGGTGCTCCTGAAAAGCTTGGAAAAGTTCCAGGTTGGCGATACATAGCTTCTAGAAACATTGGATGAATTGGTCTGGGATAAGCCATATGCGGTGGATGTTGTTGTTCAGGAAGATTCGTTAAGGGAGGACTAATCACTTCTTTCTCTTCTATCTGTGGTTCAACAGAAACTGGGGCAGGAACTGGGGAAACAGTTCTAGTAGGTGTGGATTCTATAGAGTCATCAGAATTAGTCCTTTCCCTTTTTCTGGTCTTCTCTGGAGGTGATTCTTCAAGGGAGGTAGGGGAAGGAATCTTAGTATTAGGTGTAGAGACTCGAGATTCAGAAGAAATTGTCCTCTCCCGTTTTCTCGTCTGTACCCTAAGATCAAGTGGCTGATCACTTGATTCAGGTTTCTCATCCTCTTTATTCTCGATCCTCTTCGATAAATCAAGTCTCTCTGGAGGTTCAGGAGTAGGTTGTAGAGGAGGTCTAGCAGGTGAAGGTCTAAACGTTGAAGTAGCTTCTTCAGCAGTGTATGGAGACACCTTGCTCTGTTGAACAACCTTAGGTGGGGTAAATCGTTCCCTTTTGGGGCTCTCACTCCTTTTATCGGCTTCCTCAACCTTCTGGTGAAAGAGGAGAGGAGAGTTGAGGAAGTTAGGTGCATTCGGGAACATTCCATGATAGTGGTTCATGAGACTTGTTGGGTAGAAAGGAAGTCCGCCAGGTAAAGAAACTGGTGTTCTTGGATAAACCAAAAACGGACTGCTCGTAGATGTTGGTAACTGCGGCATCGTTCCTGGTCCAGCTGGCGTCGTTGAATCGCAAAATCTCTTGTGTTTAGAGAGGGATGTTGAAGTGCTGAAGGATTGACCACACTTACTACATTTGCTTGGAGTACGGCAAACCGCGTGCATCCGTTTGTGACGACATAGGTTCGAGAACTGGGTGTAGGATTTCAGGCAAACCTCGCACTGGAAGGGTTTAACGCTGCTATGGATGTGGGTGTGTTGTTTGAGCCCAGAAGATGTGGCGAAGGTTTTTCCACATTCGGTGCAAGCGTGGCTCCTGGCTCCAACGTGTTGGGACCTGATGTGCCGCTGGAGATTTGATGGATCGGTGAAAACCTGCGAAGTTGCAACCTATTAGCGATACTTAAAAATGAGCCCTTAGAGGGATTCAGTTTGCGATTTCTGAGGAAGGGGTGAAGCTTACCTTTGGACAATTTTCGCAGAGGTATTTTCTGAGGTCGCCGTGGGCGATAGCACGATGACGAACGAGTAATGGTCGCCAGGCGTAGCCACTTGGACAACTTTCACAGCGATGCTGTTCTGCTGGATAGCGGTGACAGGTTACAAGATGGTTGTCCAATCTGTAAAAGAAAGAGATTTTGTCATTAGTTGATGAATTTATTGATTTGAAATTGACAAATTGATGATAGGTAGTGAACAATTTTGTGATCGCTATTGTTGATAGAATGACTCTGCTCAAAACCAACGGCAGAAGGAGTGTTGGTTTCCTGCAGTTTTCTACTTCCCTGACCAAAGATTGTGATCTAATCCAAATCAAGACTGTTTTTAGATGGCGATAGTTGATATTCATTGTCTTGGAAGGTTCTAAATCCAAGAGAGTCGTAAAAATGGGTATGAGACTTATACAAGGTGGTCAAGGGACATATTAAGGAACATTGATTGTGTCAACTACCAAAAGTGCAGACCTTAAAATGAAACACACTACTTGCAGTGAGATAGTGCCTTTCTAGTAGCGATGTAACGTATACGATGAGCTCTGGGCACGCGAAGTTGATGATATAAAGGGGCATTAATGTTCCGGAACGTTGAACATTTCACGCTTTACAACAGGTGATTCCTTCATCTCTAAATAACTCTTTCTACTTTATTTATTTCCTCGCGTCAATTTACATTCACGAGTGACTCGAATTTAACTTCTGAAGTGATCTTGGCATGCACTGGACGTTATAGAATATCTACATCCAAACCAGCAGCACTCAGTAGCTTCGGTTCTATGCAGTTTTCCACTCTCTTCCCCAAATTTTTGAGCGAATGCGAGCACTTCTGATTTCCAGGAATCCGAATATAAGAATGAAATCAATCCTTACTTGCATTTTTTCTGCGATTGGCGAAGCTCTCTCAATTCATAAAAAATGTACGCTACTTCGTCACTCGTAAGCTAAATCAGATTATTGATGACTGTAACACGAAGCTTTTGGATTGAAAACATTGTCTGAAAAGCGTCATTATATAGAGATGGTGAGATATCGGCTTGAAAGCCCGTGCCACTGATATTAGAACGTCAATTAATAATTAACTGTGCGAATTCAAGGGTCGGGTGCGTTATCCACTCAAAATCTGAATGGAGGCTTCAGGCTACGCGCCAGGTCACGCGAGCTCTTTGGCCACTATGATAAGCTATGTATGGTGTTATGGTATAGATGGCGTAAGTCATGAAACACGTGGCATTATCGAAGTTCGTGCGCACCATTATGCACCCTTTAAAAGTCAAATGCTCCTCATCGATTCGCCATAATAATGCCCTTGATTTCCTAACTCATCAACTTTACTTTTTTTTTCTCACAATATTCCTAAAATTTGATTTTTAACACCTATATGGGTGTGGAAACAGTACTATTTCCTCTTCTGAATGTTGGTCCCTGTCAGTAGCCTATGTGGACAATTTATAGGAAAAAGGCTATTTCATCGGGACTGCAAATTCCCATATTGCTGAAAATTTATCACTCTTAGATAAAAAATTAAGGACTTGGT
Organism: Neuroterus valhalla; assembly: GCA_011762715.2. Taxonomy (NCBI): domain Eukaryota; kingdom Metazoa; phylum Arthropoda; class Insecta; order Hymenoptera; family Cynipidae; genus Neuroterus; species Neuroterus valhalla. The sequence goes on from WSXT02110745.1 coordinate 15,664, forward strand.
TAAAAATGAAACTTATTAGTTAGGAATGTTGAACTCCTATGTTAAAATGTTAAAATTCTTTTTGTTTCCTTAAAGATCCAAAACTGAGTTGAAAATCTCTTGTAGCAAAAAAATCTCTGGTAGAAAATCAATCTCTTTGGTTAGAAAATTTATTGCTTTTGGTTCAAAATAAATTTGTGTTGAAATGTGTTCCTTTTCAGAGTATGAAGGGACAACATTTTTTAATTATTCTCTTGCAGTATGTACCTTAAACTTATACTGCTCATCGCCTTTTTCAAACATTCTTATACAAAATAACTATTCTGCCTTTATATTTCAGGTTCAAATTAAATTATTTATTAATTCAAAGTACTTACACATCGATATCCTGGAACGGTTTGTCGCAGACAGTACATTTTATGTCGCCATCTTCTTCTTCTCTATCTTCATCTATTGTCTCACTATGTTGAGAGGCTGAAATCAAAAAATGAAAAATCCGTAAGAAATCGATCATCATTTTTTTCTCGAATTTTAGAATGGAAGGATATGCCTGCCTTCTTCGGTAAATAACATTTTGTGAGTTTTAGAAGGAATTTGGAATAATTGACGATATAATGATCTTGGAACTTATTTCACATAAGAAAATAATTGTCGATTAATCAAATCCAGTATTTGAATTGGGAAGATATTGGCCAAAATTAAAAAAAAAATTAAATAAGTAACCATTTTTTTGGATTTACAAGAGCCATTTTCCCTCAAAATTTAGTTAATTGTAATCCTCTTTGAATGCACTGTTTCATTGTATATGAAAGCGCTTATGAATTTGTTGATCAGAATTGTTTAAATAATTAAAAATTCTTTTGAGGATTAATATATCCCGTTGACATGTTATTCTTGGAAGTAGAATAAACGATTCGCTATGGAAACAAATTAAACGAATTTTCTAAATCCAAAAGCGCGTATGTAATAAATTAGTGAAGGATAATTGTTTAAAACAATAAAAAATGTAATCTTTTAGTCCGCAATATCACAGTCTATTCAGCAAAGGTAAATTGACTAATTTCATGACTTCTGAAGAAAATGTCAACATATGAGGTGAAGCTAGAAAAAAAACGAAAGAAAAACGATAGATTTTTGGCATTTTGCGATTCAAACAACATGTAACCAAAATTTATTTTTAAGAACCGGCTTGGAGAAGGTCTTCAAAATTTTATTATTTTCAATTCAGAAAATAGGCGAAGTTGGACCAAAAATATAAAATCTAAAATTTCCTTAACACCAAATTTAAATTTTGAGTTTGATTAACTATTAACCAAAACAGGGATTTCGGAATTTTGAATCAGTTTATACCATTCTTGTTGAAATATCAATTCACCATGATGAAAATCTTCATTTTTTTTTAAACTGCTGATCGGAGTGTTTGCGAACTGATTTCAAATGGGCAGCACAAAATAACAAATTTTTTTCCAAAACTGCACTCTAATCTAACGATCGATTGTATCGCGCGCGTCGCATGATACTTTTTTCTATCAGTTTTTACCATTTCTCTGTTGATGTAACAACCAAACATGAAAAAAATCTAGATTTTTTAAATGTTGGTTAAAATGTTTCAAAATGAATTCAAGTTGGAAAGCAAAAACTTAGAAAACTCTTTTTATGACTGCACTCTAATCTAATAAACGCTGATAGCACGCTGTTTATTTGATCAGTTTTTCCTATTTTCCTGGTAAAATAACAATTTACTAGAATGGAAATTTGGAAATTCCAAATGTTGATCGGAATTTTTATAGAAGAAGTCAAAATAAAAAGCACGAACTTGCAAAACCTTTTTTACAAACTTGTTCTAAACTGACAAAGTATTGTAGCGCGCTCCTCGCACGACAATTATTTGATAATTTTTTCAAATTATTTCGTTGAAATAAAAATTCACCAAAACGGAAATCATCAAACTTTCTAAATGTTGGTTAAAATGATAAAAAATTAATATGAAATGAAAAACAAGAACTTACAATACTCTTTTCAGAACTGCACTTTATTCTCACGAAAAATAAAAATGAAAAGCACAGAGATGCAAAACTCTTCTTAGAATGTCACTGATATAACGGATGCTTGTATCGCCCTCCTCATGCAACGTTTATTAGCTTTATTTCTACAAATTTCCAATTGGGAACAATCTAACAGAACAAAAATCTCGGAATTTTCGAAATGATGCTGGGAATATTAAAAAATAAATATAAAATATAAAGCTCAAACTTGCAAAACCCTTTTTACAAACTTGTTCTAAACTAACAAAGGATTGTAGCGTGCGTCTCGCACGTCAATTATTTGATAAGTTTTCCAAATTATTTCGTTGAATTAACAATTCACCAAAAAGGAAATCATAAAACTTTCTAAATGTTGGTTAAAATGATAAAAAATTAATATGAAATGAAAAACAAGAACTTACAATACTCTTTTCAGAACTGCACTTTATTCTCACGAAAAATAAAAATGAAAAGCACAGAGTTGCAAAACTCTCTTTGGAACGGCACTCTGATCTAACGGGAGCTTGTATCGCCCGCCTCATGCAACTTTTATTAGTTTAATTTCCCCCAATTTATTTCAATAATAAAAAATGAATCTAAAATGAAAAGCACAAACTTACAAAACTCTTTTTAAAATCCTTTTTAATCTAACAGAAGATTGAATGGCACGACGCGCGCGTTCCTTATTTGATCAAATTTTCTCATTTGTCCTAGTGAAATAACAATGAACAAAAACAAAAATTTTGGAACTTTCCAAGAGCCGCTCCAAATAATTAGAAATGAATTTTATAATAAAAAGAACAGATTTGCAAAACTCTTTTCAGAATGGCACTCTGATCTAACAGGAGCTTGTATCGGACGTCTCACGCGAAGTTTAATTGCTAGATTTTACCTATTTTATTATTAGAAAACAATATTCCAGAACGAAAATCTCGAAATTTTTGAAATGATGCTTCGAATAATAAATAATCAACCTGTAATAAAAAGCACAAACTCAGAAAACTTTTTTCAAACCCGTACTCTGACCTAACGAAAGATTGTAACGCTCCCTAGAATGTTAAGAATCAAATCTGGAATGAAAATCACAACCACACGAAGTTTTTTCGAAAACTGCACAGTAATCTAACAAAAACTTGAAGAGCGCGAGGCGCGCGCTCGTTGCTCAATAAGTTTCTCCCATTTTTCCCCGTAAAATAACAACCCACTAAAACAAAAGTTCTGACATTTCCCAAGAGCCGCTCGAAATGATGAGGAATTCATTTTATAATGAGAAGCACGAAGTTGCAAAACTCTTTTTAGAATGGCACTCTGATATAACGGAAGCTTGTATCGCCCGCCTTACGCAACGTTTATTTGCTCAATTTCCCCTAATTTCTTGTTGCAAAACAATCCATCACAAAAAAATCTTGTAATTTCTGAAATGTTGCCTAAAATGATCAAAAATAGATCAAGAATAAAAAACACAAACTTACAAAACTTTTCATTCCAAACTGTACTCTAATTCAACGAATCACGATAGAAGCGCTTCGCGTCAGGTTCATCAAACGCGATCCGACACACAACCCTTGACGAAGACAATAGCCACAATGATGATCCAGTTTGCGCAATGTGTACTCTATATTCCATAACGTAAATATAGATGGGGTGACCGGAACCGCTTCCTATTGGTAAAAGAGGAGTGGCTCGTCGCCTCAGCCAATAGCAACCATCGAGTGGACACTCACCCCCGCAAATTCACCTCAAATATCCTGACTGCAAGTCAAATCAGGAAGGATACAGCAGGACTGCAGGGGGGCATCCCTTGTAAATCGCGACCTATACAATCTTCCTAATTTCGTTCCACCACCACCACCTCCCCACCTATTCCATACTTCCGGTTTCAAAATATACGTGCTCTGCTAACCATCATATGCAACCAAAGATTATCAATCAGTGAGGGGGAAGTTTCCTTTTGAAAGGAATGCCACTTTGAATGGGTTGAGTGTTAAATGAATATAACGCTCCACTCATGTTTAGCGCGTTCCTGGTTCAATTTCAGGCCAAGGCAGATTTTCCCTTGGTCTCAAAAGGATTATCCGGGAGCGCCACTGTACGTAAGTGGAGCGTTATTGGTATAACGCTCTCCTCGTGTATAGTGGCGTTCCTGGTTCAAATCCGGATTGAGGCAGGTTTTTTATCGTTCTTGAATAAATTATTGGTCCTTATCATTCGTTATTTTGACAATAATAGTATTGAGTTACCGTTCCTTAACTTTTTAACTCTATATAACTTTTTTTCTTCTTGAAAGTGTTCCTATTGATTTTTAGAAATGTAGAAATATTAATCAAAGATAATAAATTTCCAACCGAAACTGAAAAATTCACTTTTTAGTCGGGAAATACGTTTTTATATGAGAACGACTTTTTAACGAAAGAAGTAAATTTTCAACCAAGGATGATAACTTGGAAAAATTGTTGAAATGTTCCCATTGATTTCAGAAACTTTGACTTTTAAACCGGAGGATATCAATTTTTAACCAAAAATTCAATGATTTACTTTAAGGTAGGAAAAATGATGTTCAATGAAAAAACATTAGAGAAGGAGTGGAATTTTCCAATCATTAAAACAAATTTTTGACAGAACAGTTGATTTTTGTCTCGATTTTTGTACCAAATATAATTAGTTTCTTTCAAATTTGTTGGATTTTTAACACAAAAAATGAACATTCAGCCTAACATAAACTGATGAATTTTCAACTGGCACAGTTAAAATTCTAGTTGAAAAGATTAATTTTTAACTAATAAAAATGCTTTTTTAACTATTGAACTCTGGTATTAAGTTTTTTCCTTCGTCAAACTGTTTCTATAGATTTAAAAAAAATGTTGAACCAGAGAAGATGAATTTTCAAACGAAAATGCATTAATTTAATCAATCAATTTTCTTTTTGCAAAGGAGGAATCCTCGACAAGACAGTCAAATTCTCAAACACATCAAATGGTTTACTTTCCGATTTGTTGAAATCTAAACAACATAATCTAGTTTTCGAACAAACAATCTAATTTTTGAATGAAAAACAATGATTCTCGATTACTAATAGATTAATTTTTAACCAAAGAGAGAAATTTTCAAGGAATTAGAAAATTTTTCAAACGAGGAAGATTAATTTTTTCCAAATTTTTCAATAATTTTCAAATGTTTGACATTTCAACTGAATTATTAAATTTGTAAGCAGGAGCGGGATTGATTAAGTTTCAGATCAAGAAATTAATTTTCAAAGAAAAAAAGGAGGTTTTTTCAATAACATAGTAACATTTTCGATCACAAAAACGATTCTTTAACTAACAAAAAATATTTTTTCAGTTGTATAAACTGACTGAGAGATGATTCACTCAATCTAATGTTAGAGAACAAATCATCGTACTATCAGAACATGTGTCGAAAACAAGGAGAGATCATTTTAATTATTAACAAGAAAAATTAAACTTTCCGACGGATACTAAAATTTCTCAATAAAAGAGATTTATTTCTGAGGGAAAACTTCGATTTTTAACTGAAAAGATTAAATTTCTACAAAAGAAGCTGACTTTATTCTGAAAAGTTGAATTATCAACCTCACGTTTTCATCAAAATTTTTGAGTTTCCAACCAAAAAATTCATATCCCAACTTATAACGAATTTTTCACAAAGAATTTGAATCTCAAACAAAAGAGTTCAATTTTTTAGCTGAACTGATGAATTATTAACTTATAAAAATGAATATTTAACTATGAGAACCATTTTTTTTTCATTCCAAAACTGCTTCTTTCAATTTTTCTGAATGTTGAACTCATTTACATTCATTTACAATAAGTAACTCCGTTACCATTATCATTACTGAAAGAAAGTGACTAGTTGAAAGGAACTATTACATATTGATTCGAATGATTGAAAATTAAACTATTTTTTCAACTTCAAATGGAACTATCTGTATTATTTTTAGTTGGAAAATTAAAATAGATAGTTTTTAGTACAAAATTCAACTATTAGTTTTTTGTTTTTTTTGGTCGGAACTTAATTGTTGTAAAGGGACTTAGATCTATTCTATTTTTGGTTAAAAACTGATTGTTTTGGTTGAAGATTCAACTATTGAATTTTTTCTGTGTAAAATGATCTTTTTTGGTTGAAGAATTTAACTGCTTGGTTGGAAGTAGAACAACTAAATTGGAAAAAAATTACTTGCTCAGTTCAATATCAAGCTATTTTTTGGAGGACGCGTTTTTTTCTAACTAAATTAAGTAGCTGGTAATTCATCAATTTTTCTAAAAAGCAAGCATTTGGCTGTGAGTTCCTCTTTTTTATGGAAAATAAATTTTTTGAACTGCAAACTAAACTTTCACATTTTTGGTATAAAATTATTTGTTTTTAGTTTAAAATTGTACTATTCGATTGAATATTAAATTTTCGATTAGAAGTTAGCTTTCCAGGTTGACGAATAAATGTTTTTCGCGAAATTTGGCTTTTTGTGTTGAAAATTCGTTTTTTTTTCTATTCAGGTTAGATTATAAAAACTATAATATTTTTTACTAAGAATCGATTTTTTCTGATTGATAATCAAACTACTTGGATGGAATTTCACTTTATTTGTATAAAAATCTTTTTTTTTTTGTTGAAGATTCATCAGTTTAGTAGAAAATTTAACAATATTGTTGAATAATCGTCCTTTCAAAATTAAAATGAAGCTGTTTTTTGACTTATAAATTTAACTTTGTTGCTGAAAATGCAATTGTTCTTAGTTTGTGTTGAGTCTTTTTTGTTTGTTGATAAATCAACTGGTATGTTTAGAATTTCCCTTTTTGGATAGAAAATTTGTCCTTCTCATCTGAAAATTGAACTGTCCCCTTAAAATTTTAATTTGTTTGAAAAAGAAACTGGTTATGGTTGAAGTTCAATCCTGGTTGTTTGAAAATTCATTCATTCGATTGAAAATTTATCTTTATATATTGGAAGTTGAATTATTTGGTTAAATATTCAACTATTTTATCCAAAATTCATTCCCACTATTGTTTCCTCTTCTCTCGTAAAAAGCACCATCTTTCGACAAAATTCTCAGAGAGTTTGGTGTGGAGCAAACATTGTTTCAAAAGAGTTGAAGAAACTTGCTAAGATGGTTTTTTAAAAAAATGGATGGAGAAATATTCACGAAGCAAATGTACTCAGATAAGGTGAATGGTAGTGTACCCAAAGGTAGGCCAAATAAGAAATTTTCGAAACGTGTGAATGAGGCTCTCTAATGTATGGACGAAAAGGAAGAAAAAAGTGTATGCAAAGATAGTGATGTGTGAAGGACAATTGTTTAAAAGAAGAAGATTGAAATTGATAATAGGCGACTGTGAGGAACAATTTATTTCCCTCAACAATATATTTCTCTAAACAATATTGCAAGATAAGAAAGGAAAGGTGGGATAAACGTTAATGTAGAAGCGATCGCTCAACGGTTATTTAAATCTCCCAGTACACTTGTTCAACCTTACCATATGGTTGAACGATGGGCCCCCAACGGACTTCATGGGAACCGGGCACGACCCCATGTATGCACCCCAGATCGACCAACCCCCTGCTGGACGTTAATCGTCCTCTATCCTCAACTAATTTGATGCAGCACGCCGTGAATTGAGACAATGAGGATGCGGTCGACCTCGAAACACTCCGAGTTGCAAAAGTCAATTGAACAATGAAATAAAAACCAAGAAAGTTCATGAAAAAAAATTCGAAAATCGGGCAATGAAAGCGTGCTCTACAACAGTGCATCATACGCCACTTGGCATAAGGATCATTTTGTACCTATATTCACACATCGGATGAACCTTATGACAATTGGTGCATAAAACGTTTTCAGGACGTATTTGAGGCATTGCAATTCCTTCTGGAGTTTACATTTCTAAATCGTTGTTTATTCCCAGTTAAAACGTTCTTTGGAACCTTTCTAAAGATTTCCGCTGATCTTTACGTTTCTTAAACGTTATTTGGTCTGACCAAGGACGTTCTTCGAAACGTTTCCAAGAATTGCTGTTGATGTGTATTTTCCTGGAACGTTATTTGGTCCGACTTACAACGTTCTCTGAAACCTTTCCAAGAATTTCTGCTGATGTTTACATTTTCGAAACTTCATTTGGTCTGACCAAGGACGTTCTTCGAAACGTTTTCAAGAATTGCCGTTGATGAGTATTTTCCTGGAACGTTATTTGATCCGGCTTCGAACGTTCTCTGAGGCCTTCCCTAGAATTTCTGCTGATGTTTACATTTTCGAAACGTCATTTGGTCTGCCGAAGGACGTTCTTAGAAACCTTTCCAAGAGTTGCTGTTGATGTTTACGTCTCTTGAACGTTGTTTGATCACAATTAAAACGTTCTTCGAAACCTTTTTAAGATTTCGTGCTGATGTTTACGTTTTTGGAACGTTATTTAGTTTGACCAAGAACGTTCTTAGAAACCTTTCCAACAATTTCTTCTGATGTTAACGTTTTCAGAACGTTATTTGGTCCGACTGTGGACGTTTTCGGACATTTATAACAGTTCTGCTGATGTTTGTGCCCACTGGAATTCCACTGTAATACTTTTAAATTGGCCACCCACTGTTACTGCTAATTATTTTTGGAATGATCGGAAATGGAACAGCCGAATCTACTTAATTCTTAGCAACTCATTCTGATTCCGGTTGTCAGGTGGCTTGATAAATTATGCTGATTCCGAGCTAAATAAGAATTTCGAAGGCATGCTGCGGAAAGTCAACAGGTGGGATCCACCAACGACACCCCCAGCCAAGTCGGTTGCAAGCCCTTGCATGGGAAAAAGTAACGGAATCAATGTTCTTTCAACCTTGCAATTGCAACATCAGCCAAAAATTATCAAATTTTTTTAAACTTATTCAAATTTGATAAAAAGATTGTCTATAATAATAAAGAACGTGGCTTTCTATTGCTGTACTTCCCTCAGTTTAACATGGAATTACTGGGTTTCTTGATTCTTTTGTTTTATTATTTGTTTATTGATGTAAAATTTTATTTAATATTTCTATTTTTCTATTCTATTTCTATTTCAGCAATCTTTGAAAAATCCATGATTTAAGCATTTTCAAATCAGAAAGACAAATTTTCGTCTGAAGAGTTTAATTTTGGACCAAGAAAGAATTGACGGTCGAAAAAAGCATTCAAGGGGGTTTTCAATCTTTCACAAAATAGTTATATTTCTATCCGTAAAATATAAATTATTGACTAGAATTTTTCATTTTCAACTGGAAAGTTGAAATTTTAGCAAATAAATTAATCCTTAGCCATAACATCTGATTTCGAAGTGAAGAGATTTTTTTTCACTGAAAATGATTCCTTTTCATTAGAGAATTTTCAAACCAGGTAGACCATTTTTTTTTTATTTGAATTTTCAACCAAGAAACGAGTTCAAGTCAAAGGAGTGAAAAAAATTTACTCAAAGTCTTTAGTTATTAATAAAATTATTGGATTTTCAATGGAAACGATTCTTCAACAAAACAGTTCAATCTTGAAACCAGACAAAATTTTAATTAAAACAATAAAAATTCAACTAAATTGTTAACTCTCCAGTATACAGTTGAATTTTACGACCTAGCATGTGATTTTCTGAAGGGAACTTTATTTTTCATTTATATCGTTGGATTTCCAACAAAATAGTTGATCCTCAACCAGAATAGCTGATTTTCAAATGCAGTTTTAATTGAGCTATTCGATTTCCACCCAAATGGTTGAAATTCCGATGAGAAAAGAATTTTTAACGAAATAATTGTTTTTTTTTCTCAACCAAATGATTAAACATTTAAAATAGAAACATAGATTTTCAGATGATAGTCCAGTTTGGCTCTTCAACCAAATTTTTGTATTTTCATAAAAAAAGTAGTTCAATTCAAAGAGAAAAATAATTATTTGGAGAGAAAAAAGTAAAATCCATATTGAAAACAGATGAATTTTTGAACAAACAGTTGAATTTTAGCCTCAAAGATCAATTTTCTACCAAAAAGGATGAGTTTTCAACTTTTCACATGGATTTTGAACCAAATATTTGAACATATAAAAAAAAAATATAGATCAACAAACATAAATGGAATAGGGTAATTTTTAGTTAAGGATACAAATTTTGAACCAAGACGAAAAATAATTTCCAACGAAATAGTTAAATTTTCATCCAAAGAACTGAATCTTCAAATGTAGAAGAAAACAGTTGGATTTTTTGACAGAAATATCCAACCAGGAGAAACAAATTTCCTGAATCAGAAAGACGAATTGAAAAAAAAACTCAAATTTTCTCAAAATGAAAGTAATTTCAATCGAAATATTGAATATTTAGGGGAAAATAGAAATTTCCCAACAAAAAAACTGAATCACAAAAACCTAAAACATGAATTTTTGACCAAAAAAGTGAATTTTTAACGAGAAAAGTAAATTATCCGTCAAACATTCAAATTTCCCGCCGAAATAGTATAATCCTGAACCAAAGAGGTTAATTTCCAACAAAACAGTTGCATGTTGACCTAAAAAATGTGAATTCGCAACACAAGAGTTAAAATTGCAGCCAAAAATGATTGTTGTCTCACAAAAAGAAAAGTTGACCAAATCGTTGAATTTGCAAGTCAAACAAACGGAATTATTCCAAAACAGTTCCATTCTTAACAAAAGCAGATTAAATGTTCACTAGAAATAAAAACATTGAACCCAAAAATCCATTTCCGAAAAGGGTTGAATGTGCAACCAAAAAATATTCCACAATCCAGAAAGAAAAAATATTTCAACCAAATTATCAAGTTTCAAGCAAATGAGATGGCTTTTTTACAATATTTGTTGAAATGATTCCTTCAGAATTCTTACATGGTTTATTCTAATTCTCATCATCTTATAATCATTCGTTATTATAATAATTGAAGAATGAACTGATAAGAATCTAATTTACAATTTTCTTCGATGTTTAATAACCCAATATTGAACCATTTTGAATGTTTCAAAAAGGTGATTTTGTATCAAACAGGTCATATTTACATAACTTTACACGAAAATGTAGTACCTAACTATTCAATACAGTGAAATTATTATTATCACTATTGCTATTTTTATTTCATTTATCAACGATATACAGTACAATTATACTAAAATAAAAAAATTATACACGTATGTGAATGTGAAAAACACATGTGACGTGAAATAGATTGTAGAATCAAGAAATCGAAACATAATTTCATCTATTGGTTGCTTAGCCAACCTATACACCATAGAATTTCGAAGTGTCGGTCAATGAACTAACACCACTATCTGTTGAAACCCTATGGAACTTACAAATAATTAAAACTCTCTGTTCTATAATAAATATTCAATTTGGAATTAAAGAAATATTGATGTCAATAATCAAGATGAAAACTATCCTTTGACCCAAGTTGGACCAAATTATGCACAGTATACATAATTTAATCAAAATTGGTGAAGTCGTTTCGGAATTAAGTGAAGACAAACATTGTGAATCGAGATTTCTATTCATATAGATTAACATTCTAAAGATTCAAAAGAAAGCATAAAAATATTGTCATTAACCTAACTAGATTCAAGAAAATTATCGAATAGATATTTAAAGGCAGGGATGCTTCCCCAAAAAATGCATCATAAAATTGATCCGCTCGTCAAACAGGCGCGTCATTAGCCCTATACGCGATGGGATGAATCAGATAGGGTTGGTTTCGGGTCTGATGCAAAAAAGCATCATCCCTCCCTCCCACCCTCTCAAAAAAAAGTGTCGCGTGCGCCTTTTGTGTGGTACCCCTTTTTTGATCCGCGTATGTTTTTCCCTCAACTCTCTGTGACCCCGGTTACGCGCGTGTTAATCGACAATGAGAGTCATAAATTATCTCTCTGCCCTAATAGAGACATCAAGAAAGTGAGACGAAAGATAGGGACAGGAGGCAAAAAACGCGAATTGCGCTTGTATAACCCTGAAAAACTATGGCGGAAAATCAAAACCATAATTTATATTAACAGCCTCTGCCAGTTGCAGACACACCCTCTTCTGGTTATGTATTGTTATTGTATAGTTATCATGTTTAAAGGAAATAGTGAAGAAAGAGTGTGTAACATTGCCTCAAATAAAGATGGGATGAGTAATTAATTGTATCTTCGGAGTTCATTTCCTGATGAGGGAGAGATGATGCGAGGATTGTCAGACGTATAAATGTGAAGAGATAGGAATCCTGTGCTTGCACCGACTGTGGTGCATGACTTTATGGTAGCGACACCTGGGCCTATCAAGGAAGGGATAGGAAGTAGAGTGAGCATGGTCGGAATGCAATTCCTGCGAAATATGTGCGGTAAAACGCTAATGCACGGGATAAATAATGAATGTATTTGTAAAGGATGTGATGCAGAAACTTCACCTGGGGTCTGCGAAACTCATGGAATATTGGAAATGTTCTGGAGAACTTTGAAAACTCGCGGAATTTTTTAAAAATTACTGAAAATTTTTTATTGAACCTATTCCAAAGCCACAATTATCATCCAAGTACTTCATTGCAGATTCAAAATTTTTGAAATGATACCAAAGTGTAGATTACACTCAATGTCTTGTCTACAAGCCTTCCCGAAATCTTGATGCAATTATTTGAAATCTTCTGAAATCCCCAACATTTCCGGAAGATTTCAAAGCCTATAAAATCCTTTTATATAATTGTGGAAACATATAAATCTCTGTGAAATCTTCGATATGTCCAGAAATATTTGAATAATCGTTGAAATCTATGGGAAAATGTCTAAATCCTCATGAATCTCTAGAAATCTTTTGAAATCTTTTAGAATCTTTTGAAATCTGTTTCAATCTGTTAAAAACTCAGGGATCTTCTAAAATTTCCCTGAAATTTTCTAGCATCCTTGCAAATAGAAAAAAATGTTGATTAATTTACAAAATTTAAAAAAATCGCAATATTTTGAAATATTTGCATCATTTTGGAATATTTTAAATATGTATATTGGAATATTAGCGATCATCCAAAGAATTGATGACAATTTTGGAATCATTGGATTTTCGAAAACTTTTTAAATTATTCGAAATATTTTTGAATATTTGATTATTTTTGAGAATTTCCACCATTTCCAGATATTTCGAAAAATTTGCAATGTTTTGAAATATTTGCAAATATTTTCATTTTTCTGAAATATTTGCAACATTCTTAGAAATCGGCAATATTCTTAAATATTCCTGAAATCTTCAAAATCATCAAATTTTCCAATCTTCAAAATTTTTCCTAATACTTTTCAGTATCTATTTGAAAATTCCGAGAAATTTGAAATACTCTGGAACATTTGCAAATATTCAGGGAAAATCTGCAATACTTGAGAAATCATTAAAATTCTAAATATTCTTTGAAATGTTGCTGCATACTTCCTAATATTTCGAATATTTTTCAAATTTTGACAAATTATGAAAAAAATGTAATATTTTTCAATATCTGCATTATTTCGAAAAAATGTGCAATATTCGCAAAATTATGGAACCTATTGAAAACCTGCAATATTTATATTATTTTGGAATATTTAAAATATCTGCAATATTAAAAAGAAATTTTCATGAAATCTTAGAAATAATTTAAGTTTTTGAAAATTTCTGAAATGTTTTCAAACAAATCTGAAATATTCTGAAAATTTCGAAATATTTGCGTTACTTCGGAACATTCTCAAATTTGTAAATATTTTTATTAAATCGAAATATTCAAAAATATTTGCAATGTTTTGATAAATCTGCAATATTTGAAAATATTTCTAAAATTTTTAAATTCAATGAATTTATTTCAATCTCCTAAATGTTTTCGAATATTTCCGAATACCTTACATAGTTTTTAAAATTCCAAAATTTTATAATATTCTAAAACATTCGCAATATTTAGAAAAAATCTGCAATATTTATAAAACTTTGACATCATGAAATGGATTTTATGAAATATTTTTAAAAATGAACTTGCGAAATATTTGAAATCATTGAAATTTCAGGGAATTCCTGAAATATTTCCAAGTACTTTCAAATATTTGAAATATTCTGAAAATTTGTTATTTATTTGAAATATGTTGAATATTTGCAATAATTCAAAAGAATTTTCAATATTCTGAATAATTTTTATCTTCGAAATATTTGTAATAATCGCAATACTTTGATACATTTGCAATACTACTTCGGAATCTTCTTCTAATTCTTATTTTCATTTTGTTCAATAAAAAAAATTGGCCTTCGGTCAGTAGAACGTGTTGAAACTAACAAAAAACGCCTAGACTTTTTAAAAAGTACCATTTAATTTTTAACAAATAGAATCTTACAACGTATAAATATATACCTCAATCTGAGTGTTTTAAATTAAAATCCTGTCCTTCATCCTTTAACAATATTTCAAGAAATACTTCGTGCATACTAAATAATATTATACTGAACATTTCAGATTAATTTTAACGATCCTGAAATTTGTTTATGAACTTGGCTAAATTTTTACGATCCCGTTAATTGAGTGCTTCAAACTTGAAGGTTTATGATTTTCTCTGCTCGACAATTGTCTCGCACGATGGTACCAAGTTTGGGAAGGGGGAAGGTTATGCGACATCCAGATGTCGCAACAATTAAAACAAAGCTTATTGTCAAACTTAGACGATAGCTTCGTTTGCTAATTATTGCAACTCCAAGGAGACTATTAAAACTGATGGTAAATTTCTCTCTATCCTCAGCACACCAATTATCACCATCAGCTGATACATTTTTCTACTGTAAAAGTAAGATTGAAATCATTTTTTTCAACAGAAGATTCCGTTTACCTTCGCAAACCAGAAATCTACTGTATCAACCCATTTGACTTATCAAATCTTTAATATATTTTCACGTCATTAGGATCAGATGTTTATTTTCAATTGAAAAATTGGATACAATCATTAATAATACATAATAATAACATATAATCGAATAATCTCGATCAGAAATTTTGAAATTTTCGTTCTGGAATGGTTTTCATCAGAAAAAAAATTGATGACTGCATCAACAAAAAAACTGATCTTGAACATCTCAATAAATCTCACAATTCTATTCTTGAGTTTTTTCATTAACCTACTTTCAGCTGATATATTTTTCTTATTCTTTTAAAATTGAATTGTTTAAACAATGGGAACAATTTTTGTTCCATCATTGCCATTTCATTGTTGTCTATTGTGCTCTTATATTATACTCTTATAATCAGTTTTATAAAATAACTTTTTCATCAATTATTTCTCACCTATCAAACTTATATTTTAAGTTGAGATGATAATACTTCTTCTAATAAATAACCGATAGAGTTTCGGTTTTCCACAACACTGCTTGTTGCTTCTTCTACCTTCTTTATATATATTGTCTTCTCAGACGTTAAAGGACTTTTGATTTATTATATTATTTTTATTATCAATATTATTTTTTTTTTATTTTTACATTATTATAAGAATATTTTAATTAAATTTTTCAGATTTATTCACAAACGGAAGATTGAACTTCAATATTCCATTCCTGATGTTTTGGGTTTGTTCAAATTACACTGCGGCTGATAGTCACCACTCAAGCTGTTCCGGAAATGCCAGTTCCGGATGTTTGCCCATTATTACCTCAACTGTTGTCTATTTGGACTCCACGGAAAAAATTTGAACTTCACGCAATTTTAAAACATGAATTCTTAATATTCTTAGAAATTTTGAAAAATTAGATTTTGTTTTTTGGTCTTAGGGTCTAAAAGAACATAGAAAAAAAGACATTTCATCAAAATTCGATTTATAATGGTCGAAGCGAGAAGAAAAATTTGAAGCCCCAGCTCCAAATTTGTATTCGAGTCATATTTCTGGAATTTGGTTCATTTGAACAAAAGATATTTTATCGCACTAATTAAAATATGTATTCTTCTAATGATACTGCGTGCTTGGAATGCCGATTATAAAATCTGAACGAAGGAGTTCATTTTTATGGGACTATTTTAGTGGAGCAACTTACCGGAGCAATTAGGCGACCCTGTTCATTTCTGAAAATTAATTAGGACACTAAAGTACCCCTTCCATCAGAAAAGGGCGGGAGGAAAGGAAGGGGTCTTTTTAAACGACCGTATCAGGAAAAAAAGCCTATTCTGTCCATCGATAAAATAATTTTTATTCCATTATTCTTAACAAACTTCACAGCTTCCAAAAATTTTGATCAATTTCCGAGTCAATTTGTGATATAAAAAATGAAAAATAACAGAACTACATGCTAAGTAATCTTAGGAATTTCATTTATTGGAGGCAATTGTTATGGAGTTTTTTTTCACAATTTTCATAATTGAATTGTTAAATAAATTTTTGAGGAGAAAAAAATCAAGGATTTTTTTTGTAAATAATTAAAACTGTTTTCTGAAAACCGAGTGATAAGTTCAACAGATCTCAGAAAATGTCATGTATTTTGATACATTCTGAAAGATCCCCACGAATTTCATTATAGCCCAAAGAATTTGGAGAGATTTCAAAAATATTTGAAAGAAATGTGAAAGAATCTGAGGGATTTCGTAAGATTAGAAAGAATTTAACGGTATTTAAAAATTTTCAAGCGATATCTATCAACAAACTTTCATTTTTTTTAATCTCTTTAAATCCTTAGAAATCTTCAGGATCCCGTGAATATTGCGGAAATCCTTCATGTTTCGTTGAAATTTTAGGACATTCTCCTATATTTTTTGAATTCTTCAGACATTATTTGCGAACTCTTTAAATCTTAGGAAATGCATTCAAATGTTTGAGATTCCTCAGAAATCCTTTCTAATCCGCGGGAATTATTCAGAATCCATCGAAATGTATAATGTAATTCCTTGAAATTTTTATGACTTCTGAGAAGTACCTTTGGATCCTCTGCAGTTGCTATATATTTCTTACATCCCTAAAAACCCTGTAAAATACTCTGAAATCATTAGGAATGTTTAAAAAATGAAAAATTTTCAAATCCCTCAAAATTTCACAAAATACTCTGAAATGTTCAAGAATCCATAGAAATCTTCTGGAATCCTGCAAATTCTTCGATATTCATACAATTTTGATAAAATCCTCCAAGATCCTTAGGAATTTCAAAAACATTGTCTCTAAATCTCCCAAATCTCAAGAATCTTTCGGGAACTCTTGAAATTCATTAAAATCCTTTGATATATTTCAGAATATCATAAAGTTACTAAAATTGAATTTCTAGAATTGTTTCCAAATCTCATAAGATTTCGTAGAATTCTCCCAAATATTTCAAATTAATTCATTCCTCATAATTAAGGGATATCTAAGAAAATTCTCCCGAATCTCGTCAATTACTCTGAACTCTTCAAAAAGTATGAGAAACTTTCCAATCTTTCTGTGAATTTTTCACAATCCTATAAAAAGCACTTCAAAACCTTCGGAAGTTAAAAAAAACATGAAGCATTTTGGAATCTCTCAAAATCTATTGAATTTTTACCAAGTTTCTCAAAAATTTATCAAATTCTTCTCGATCTTTGACAACCTATAAAAACCTTTGATATCTTTCAAAATCCTTTTGAATCCTTCAAAATTGGTAGTGATCGCAAAACTTTTGCAATCTTCAAAAATATTCCTCAATTCTTCAGAAGCTTTTTTCTCTTTCTCAATCTTCTATATTTGTTCAAAATCCCGTAAAATCCTTTCAGACATTCAGAAATTCCTCGAAATCCTTTGAAGACCTCAAAAACTCTAGGAATTTCGTAAATCCTTTGAAATCCTCAGAAATATTTTGATATCTATCTGATTATTGATGAAAAATTAAAGAAAATCCTGTTATCATATATACGTGACTTTCAGGGGATAATGCAAACTATTTATATGAAAAAAAATGTTATCCCAAAATAGACTTTTGAGTTTAGAAATGTTTTCCGCCCAAAAATGTCATTTGAACCATCGAAGTAATAAATGTCGAAGAAAAAATTTCAGATTCCAATATCTCCTTAGTTTGTTAAAGTTTCAAGAAATTATTTGGGGTTTTTCTTTCGATATCTACCTTGAAAACGGATACGAGGAATTTTATAAAAAATTGCTGAAGAAAAAAAGAAATTCTTCGCATTACTTATCATGGTTCTAATTTGAGAACATGTGGGTAATAATTCAAAATTGAATGGAAAATACGTCTCAATTAATCAAATCCATAGTATTTTGCGACAGTTTTCTTGTATTTTGTTGTGTGAAATATTCCTCTACTTGAAAAGGCAGAAATGTTATGTTTTGACCATAATCTTGAAATCGATTTCTTTGCTCTTAGGTCCCTTTTTTCGGAGCGCGTCACATATATATCAATAGAGATTCAATAATGATTTCAGAGAGCGATAGTAACATTTTTTATGGAAAAATAAAGAAATATTTACATGATCAGACAATTACGATAAAATAGTTTACAATATCTAACAAGAAATCTTATGGGTATTGACTAAAAAATAAATAATGAAATTTGTGGAAATTCAGAAAATTTGTAGAATAAGGTTGGATTTATAGTAATGCGCGAGCAAGGATTCTAATTTAGTCAGATCATTTGGAATACATCCCACCGCTGCCACCTTCTAATTCTCTCTTTTGATTTACTTCCAACACAAATAAAGGATTTATCATAACAGTGATGTTAAAATTTGTCTACAAATATATCAAAAGAGATTCAATAATAATATTCAGAGAGCAATAGTAACATTTTTTATGGAAAAATAAAGAAATATTTGCATGATCAGGCAATAACGATAAAATAGTTTACAATATTTAACAAGAAATCGTATGGGTATTGACTAAAAATTAAATAATTAAACTTGTGTAAATTGAGCCAATTTGTAGAATAAGGTTGGATTGGTTGTAATGCACGAGCAAGGATTCTGATTTAGTCAGATCATTTGGAACACATCCCACCGCTGCCACCTTCTATTTCTCTCTTTCGATTAACTATCAACACAAACAAAGGATTTATTGTGATAGTGATGTTTAAATTCGACTATGTGTATCAATGGAGATTCAATAATAATATTCAGGGAGCAATAGCAACATTTTTTATGGAAAAGTAAAGAAATATTTGCATGATCAGGCAATTACAATAAAATAGTTTACAATATCTGATAAGAAATCGTATGCATATGAACTAAAAATTAAATAATGA
>WSXT02110745.1:34922-59606 GCA_011762715.2 Neuroterus valhalla
ATTGAGCCAATTTGTAGAATAGGGTTGGATTTATAGTAATGCGCGAGCAAGGATTCTGAATTAGTCAGATCATTTGGAATACATCCCACCGCTGCCACTTTCTATTTCTCTCTTTCGATTAACTATCAACACATATAAAGGATTTATCGTAATAGTGATGTTTGAATTTGTCTGAATATATCAGTAGATATTCAGTAATGATATTCAGAGAGCAATAGCAACATTTTTATGGAAAAGTAAAGAAATATTTGCATAATCAGACAATTACGATAAAATAGTTTACAATATTTAATAAGAAATCGTATGCGTATGAACTAAAAATTAAATAATGAAATTTGTGTAAATTCAGCCAATTTGTAGAATAAGGTTGGATTTATAGTAATGCGCGAGTGAGGCGAGGGTTCTTTTAAAATGAATCTTGCTAAACGGGTGAGATATGACATAATGGGAATAATGATGTCAAACAAACGGCACCACCCTGTTCAACCCTTGTAGAACGCGAGGCATCTGCGCTCAGATAATTTTTCCTTTTTTTTGCACGGTGGGAGGGGGAGACAGGCGGAATCGTTTTAACACGCCTACGTGGGGTCAGGGGTGTATGCCGTATGTATAGTACTGCCGCCGTGCCTACAGGATCATTCAAATCGCAGCTCACATCAGCTCACATCAGCTCAACCTCAGATATAATATTTCGACCGAGCAGCTTCTCATTGTGACACGTGTCTTTGTGTCGCCAAGCCGGGTTTATTGTTATACATTTATAATGCGTCAGATTTACAACTTTATTCTGTTGGGGTCGTTTCATCACGACCAGTTGACCGATTGATCAATCATTTCTTCCTTTTTCATCCGAAATGTCTTGTGAAATATAACAATTTACTAACAAGGTCATATAGAATAGTTCAAAAGGCAAAAGGTACTTTGGACAATTAATTACCTTTGAACACGCTTTGAATCCTCCCAGGTACACGACATCACATTTCAGTTTAGGTTAAAAAGTTTCAGACAAGTTTGGCGATTTTAATGTTTATGAGAAGAGGATAAGATATGAAATGAAATAAATCTTAATTTTTCTTAAGTAATCCAAATAAATCAAGTTTAAATATTTCGTAATAAATAAATTAAATGAAGATACACTGTCAGTTTTCTCCGAAACATAACCTCAAAGAGTCTCCATAGACGCGAAAAAAAGAAAATATTTCCTGTCCTGAGGGTCAGAACAAGTTAGTTATACGCTCCTGGGGTCACCGAAACTAATTTGGAGTCCATTTCACACCAAACAATCAGCTTCTTCTCATAACCTCAAAAAGTTTCGAAAGTCAGACAGAAAAAAAGTAGAGCCCGCCGACAGGAGCTTTGCTCTTTCGCGTTAAAAGAAAATCATAAATTTGATTGTTATTTAATTCATTGATTGGAAGAAAACAGCTATCCTCCAACTTTATGCATACATGCACGCCAGTAAAAGAAATATTGTAGCAGGAAGTATGAAGTTAATCGCCAGTGGAGATTCAAATTCGAAGAAGTTAAATGATTAAAGTTTGTCAGCTTCATGTATAATATGCAGACATGAACTTTCAGACGAATCGCTTTCAGTACAATTAATTATAAATGCCTTTAATCGCGTGCAACGTGTAAGTCCATGTTCAATACACACACGCAGCGCGTCAAGTGTGCGCCGTGTCCCCAGCAAGAGTGGGGACGGACAAAAGGAGGAGAGATATGAGAACGGGAAGAGTCGCAGCGTGAACTGTCGCAGAGTCTACTGTACATATACTACACCGGCCGGACGGAGTGCTCCCGTTTTTCGCAGTTAGGTCGCCTCGCTCAGAGTATATGTATCCCCTCCCAAAAGAAGCAAAGCTTCAAGAATTCTGGCTCGGGGGTCAGACCATCTTTTTATACTTTTTCAAGGTCGCTGAAACCGAATACGAAGTCTATTTTACCATATCTCGTCAGGTTTTTATCATAACCTTGAAAAGTCTTCACAGTTATACAAAAATGAAAATAAATTCTGACTTCGGGATTCCGTTTCAGCCATCCCAAAAACATAAACGTAGAACCCCCGGGACAGAGAATCCTTCTTTTTTTTGTGTACGTGACTGTGTAAAAAAAGTAAAATTTGATTGACTTATTGTATTCTGTATTGAACGTTTTAAGTTTTTACTAAAAATTTCATCTTCCTTGGTTTAAAAAAACTTTTCGGTCAAAAATCAATCTTTCAAATTTCATTTCTATTCAAATCGCCCTTAGAAAAACACAAAATATCGTATTTTTCGGTCAGAACCTATCTTTTATGCTTAAAAATTCAAAAACATAGTTCATTTCTTCGGTCATGAATCCTTTCTTTGTTCAATATCTATCTTTGTTGCTAGCTTTGTTGCTAATTATTATACTCAGTAATTTCTTCTTTTTGCATTACAATTGAACTTTTTCATGTTCGGTTAAAGAATAATCTTTTTTGTTAAAAACTTAACTTTTTGGTTGTATATTCATGTATTTGGTTGAAAATCAGGTTTTTTTGGTGGAAAATTAATTTTCCTTTACAAAAGTGCAACAACTGTTCAGTTTTGAATTCAACAATTACATTTTCCGTTGAAAATTAATTCTCTTCGCTTGAAAATTCCAATATTTCGATGCAAATTTGACTATTGACTATAAAAAATATTTTCCGTTTTAATATTCATTGATTTTGTTGAGAATTCGTCTTTTCCGTGGAAACTCATCTTTTAAGATTGATAATGGGTTTTATTGAAACCTCGTGTTTTTATTTTAAATTTAATTATTCTGTAATAACAATAAAAATATGTATAGGTCAAAGAAATCTAACTAAAGTTGAAAATGCAGCTGTTCAGTTAAAAATTCTTTTGTAGAAGTCTTTTTTTTTTTTTGTTAAAAAATTATGTCTTCGCTGAAAATTAATCTTGTTTATTCTTGGTTGAAAATCGATCTTTTTTAGTCGAAGAGAAATATTGTTATTAGTGTTAGGAGTAAGCTCTATTGGAAATAATTTGTTGATGATTGAAGATTTATCATTTGTTAAAAATTCTTGTTCTTCAGTTGACTTGGACTCTTTAGTTCGAAATTTGTGTTTTTGTTGGAAATTCGTCTTTTTGATCGGAAATTAATTTGTTCAGTTGAAAAAGCAACTGTTTAGTTGAAAATTTTTTGGCTTTAGTTGACGATTCATATATTTAACTGTTTGATTTTATTTGGAAATTGATATTCTCTAGTTGAGGAAAAATGTACCTGTGTTGCTGAAATTTGATCTCCCCTGACTAAATTGATTAATTTAGAATTTCTCCTCATTGGTTAAATGATTTGTTTGAAAATTCTTGTTCTTCGGTTGAGTTTAACTATTTGGTTTAAAATGCATGCATTTTTTTGATAATTCAACTATTTGGTTCAGAATTTATATATTTCGTTCGATATTCGTCTTTTTGCTCAGGAAATCAATTTTTCGGTCCTAATGCAACTGTTAGTTAAAAAAACACCCGATTTCCGTTGAAAATTACACCCTATTGTTGAAAAGCCATTTTTTTGTAAAAAATTTGTCTTCATAATTAAAAATGATATTATCTCGTAGGAAGTTAGTTTCCTTTTGTCAAAAATTAACTTTCTATTAACTAAATTTTATTAACTAAAATTGAATTATTACGTTCTGTTTTGAAGATCAATTTTGATTGCTTTTGAATCATCTCTTTGGTTGAATCATTTTTTTTGAAGTTCGTGTTTTTTGGTTGAGTTCAACTATTTATTTGAAAACTCGTCCTTTCTGTGAGAAATTGATCTTCATTGAAAATTGAGTATTTGGCAAGAAACTTAGGTATTTTGTTCGAAAATTGTCTTTCTGGTCGGAAATTGATATTCTCGGTTGGGCATTTTACTATTTGGTTAAAAATCATGAATTTTTGTTCATATATCATATCTGTTTCCTCAATTTCTTGATTTTAAAATGAATCTCTTTGTTATTGTAGGAAAAAAATCTTGTTGGTAGAAAAAATGATCTGCTTGGTTGAGCATCTAACTATTTAGTGCAAAATTGATCAATTCCGACATTTTTGGTACAAAATTGATCTTCTCGAATTAAGATGCAACTATTTCATGGAAATACTTCCGTATCATGAAAAACCATGCTCTTAAGTTAAAAATGTAACCAACTTGTGGGAACTTATTTATTTTCATTTAAAATTTAATTTCTTTGGTAAAAAATCAACTGTTGTATTTAAGGTTGGAAGTTGAAGATTTTGAGTCAAAGAGAAATTCAAGTTTTCTTGTTGAAATTTAATGCTTATTGGTTGAATTGATTGGTTTCAAAATTTATCATTCTCGTTAAACTATTTTTGGAAGTTTCTTTGTTTTTGTGGAAGGTTATCTTCTTTGTTACAAATTCATATATTTCGTTCATAATTCATCTGTTTCTTTTAAGAAGACATACTTTTACATGAAACTTGATTGATTTAAACCATAACACTGGAATGCCGAATATAGTCATTCTGACGACAGCCGTTCCGAGAATGTGGCTCATGGATGATACGTTCCAAGGAGTCAGGAGAGAGGCACTGGACACGTCCTAATCTCGGCCAGTGCCGTACGCTGAAAGTGGATAGTTCCCAAGAGGGCAATTTCGCCAATGCACGTCAAAAGAAAATTATGGCCCTGAATGTTAACGTTGAAGCACTCTCAAAGATTGTCCAAGGCTGTCGATAGCTAAGCCCGAAACTTGACTATATTCAGGATTCCAGTGCATTATAATACTAATAATGTATTAAATTGCCTGTATTATTTTACGTGGCTAGTGAATGACTCCTTGAATAGTTTTTTGCTTCTCAGTCTATAACTCTATAGAAGGCCCCCCTGCAGTGTAGGGCTTAGCCGTACAGTAGTTCCGCCACCACTCAAATTTCGATATCAATTTTAAATCTTTATAGGAAAAAAAGGTAATCAAGATTGTAAAATTGAAAAAGCTAATTATGAAATTGAAAGACTCGTATGGGGCATCGGTATTGTGGAGCGATTGGAGAGAAGGTAAGTACGAGTGGAAAATAATTGTGAGCTCGTGCTGTACTTAGAGATAATCGGGGCGTAATGTACAGGGGTTAATATGCAACGGCCGCGTCGCGTCGCGCCGCCGCGCCACCAGGTGAATCACGCCAGAGTTACGGAGCATGACGAGCCCCGTTACACGTATGTGTATATCCCATAAAATGTACATACCATGTCATGTAAGGACATTCACCATACACAATAATACACCTTTACACACCATATATGTAAGCAGTGCGAGCCCTGCTTTTCACGATTCACGATTTCGGATTTACCCTCTTTTGGCCCTCATCGTCACTCTAAATCTGCACCTGCCCCAGGGCTAATCGTATGCACACGAGCTGGGGCAATGTTGATTCCTATCGGCTCTCAGAGTCACAACGAGAGTCAAGAGCGTTTTTTTTCAACTGCAAATGAAAACAAGAGCGGCTTTTAAAATAATTATGAAAAAAGTAAAAAATGTTTTAGGAATGGAGCTTCTGAACTCTTTATGTGAACTGGGAACGTGGTGACGCTTCTAGAGAAACAGTTACGATCCGACTATAGAGTGTACACTGTCCCCCTCCGCTGTCTTGCTTCGTTCCTGCTACGCAGTACGCGACGTACGTCGTAAGATAGTTTAAGGGGCTGTCCATAAACTACGTTACCAATTTTTAGGTGTCTTCCTTCACCCCCCTCCCCTCCTCACATCTTTAAAATCGAACTTTATTCCTCAATGCCCTTGATTCTTCGTTTTTTTGCCATTTTTAACTCGAAAAACAACTAATTTTCAACAAAATGGTGATTCTTCTACCCAAAAAATTGAATTTTTAAGCCAACAAGATCATTGAGAATCCATCAAGAAAAATGTCTGTAATATCAAACCAGTAAGACAAATTTTTTGCGAAAAAATCATTTTGAATCAAGAAATATTACTTTGCTACCATAAACGATAAATCTTTGATTCAGAAGATCAAATTTTTCATGGAAGAGTCGAATTTTCTACAAAACAAAGGATACTTTTACAAAGCAGCCTAATTTCTTAAAAAATAATTCATCTTAGAACAGAGCAGTTGCATTATTAACAAAATATCTGCATTTTTGACTTTTCAAGTTGAATTCACAACTAAGAAACAAAAGTTCTAAATCAAACTTATAATGGTTGGATCAGTTAAAAATTCACTTTTCAACAAAAATGAAACGAAATGTTTATCTTTCAATTCATGTTCAATTCAATGAAAAATGACGAGTTCTCAACAAAACAGTCCAATTCCCAACAAAACACAGTAAAATCCAGTAAGAAAAATCCTTGAATTTTTAATTTTAAAAATTAGTTTATAACAAATAGAAAAATATTCAACGTGTTGAATTTAAGAAATAAAATTTATTATCTTCTTAATAGTTTATTCTCAACCGCAAAGATAAATATCCAGCGAAATTCATGAATTTCTAACCAAATTAATAGATTTCAATCCAAAAACATGATTTTTCTATCAAGAACTTCGAGAATCAAGAAATTTCACACAAATCGACACATTGACAAAAAAAACGATGACTTTTTACCAATGAAAATGAATTTCTATTCCTTGAACAAAACACTTCAATCTTGAACAAAATATAAAACTCCCTATTGGATTGTTGAATTTTAAACGAAGTGAATGAATTTTCAACCAAGAAGATCAATTTTCAAACAAAAAAGTCGAATTTCAGTCAAAAAGATGTCTATGAAATGTGTTAATCTAACGAATATTAGCCTTCAAAAGTTGATTCTTCTCAAACTGAATTCTTCAATTTTCAAGCCAGGCAGAATGATTTCGAACAAAACAGTTGAATCTTCAATCGCAAAAAAAACTTATTTCAAAACGAAGTACGTAATAGTCTATATTTCAAAGAAAAGATATCTGAATTTGAATAAAAAAAAAAAAATTTGAATTCAACCAAAAAGAACAAATTTTGATCAAAAGTTCAGTTTTTAACAAAAAAAAATGAAGATTACTTCTTAACAAAATACCTCAACTTCAAACCAGAGAGTTGTATTTTGGACGAAAAAAAAGGAGGTTTCATTTTCAGCAAATTAGTTGTATTTAGAAAAAAATCAAATTTGCAAATAGTTGATAAAAAAAAAATAAATAAATAAATAAAAAATTAATTAATTAATTAATTAATTAATGATAATAATAATAAAAATATTAATAATAATATTAGTTCAATTTCAGATAAAGGAGCTAAGTTTCGGATGAAAAATATAAAAGTGGACTTTTCAACAATAAAAGAAAAAATTGGAGGCAAACATAGTTTAAATACGAAAAAAAAAACAAAGAAAGTTTCTTGAAAACAGGGGAAGAAGAAATAATCTTGAAGAGAATTTTGCTACAATTCGTCATCACAACGTTATCTAAGTTTGTGACATAACTTTTGCCAACACAAAAAAACGTAAAAAAATTTATGAATTCAAAAAAAATTATGCGTGTGAAAAACGATCGTCTGAAGAGAAATCCCCGCAACGATGGAACAAGGCAAAATAACAACTTCTGTGAATTCATGTTTTCAGTTTTACAAGTTCCACATCCAACTTTGCTGGATTAGAAAAATTGAATACAGGTTCGAGAAGGCACTAAAATCATTTAGCACAGCAGTGTAGAGTTTGCATCGTTTCATCGTTGCTGAAGTTTCACTTCAGACGCGCGTGGTTTTCACACACACTTTTTGATGTGAATAACTTCTCTCTGAAAAGATTTCAACAGCTAACGGAGGAAAGAGCGCAAGAGGGGAAACTAAAGACGAGCGGCAGGTGGTTCCCATCACTTACAGCTTGCTTGAATCTCGGCTTCTCCCCTTCCACCCTCATGCGTGTGCTCACGACGACTCCTTCTCATACACATGCACACTCATACTAGACGACAGCTCTATCAATCTAGCAAAGCAACTAGCCAGTGCGAACGTCCCAATAAAAATTCGATACGGATTGTTCACATCTGCCCCTTGTCTTACGATAAGCAATTTTTTCTTTTCTTTTTATAAACAATTTTACTCACCGGTCTCTCGATCGCTCCTGTCCTCGGTTGTGTTTTCTCCCAACAGGTCTGGGAGTTGAAGAGGTTCACGGAGTCCTAACAATAACTCCTCACCACATGCTACCTCTCGCACTGTTTCGTATACGACCTGCAAAAAATTGTTTATCTAATGACATTTTTACATAACTTCAAAAAGGAACAAATATATCCGTAATAGCAAAATGCCTTAATTTATATTTCCAAAATTACAACGATCACAGGAAATAGTAGGGCAAAAACTCAAAAATGGTTGTTTCCTTAACAATACTTCGACTGAATTCTCCACCCATTTCGTAACCAAAAAATTCTTCCCAATAGTAGTTATTGCCATGAGTACGAAGCTGCCTTAAATAAAAATACAATTCTTCATATTATTAATGTTTTGTCAATGATAAAAATGATTTGCTGGTATCTATAAAGGGCTCATATCATGTTTTTTCCATCTAGTGTTAAAAGTAAAGGTCGCAATGTTAATTTAGGGTTATCGAGTCAACTGCACTGGAAGTAAGGAAGAGCGTGTCCGTGACGGCCCGCTGTGAACCAAGCCACATGGTGGATGCGTCCGTGTGGGTGTGCCCTAATATGAGCTACTTGTATACAGGGTGTTTAGTTATTAAGTCACCCCAAGGGACTATATATAGATATAGGCGATAGGGTACTTTCCTAACTCCTAACACCCCTAAAAATGTTCCGGGAATGGAGCAGGACGCTCTATCAGTGCCTAAAGTCATCATAATGAACCGATAGGGGTCGTAACGATAGTTTCAAGATAAATGTATAGTCTTGTAGCCCTCGTCACATTCAGTGGATACAACATTATCTCAAAAACAAGTAACTAAAGTTAATTCAATATCAATTCCAAAGTACGCAAAATTATCAGTTAAAACCAGGTTGTTATCGAAGAATCATGCACCAAAAATGCAATTGTTCAATTGCTGTAAACACAGCAGATGAGACCATCAAAAACTATAGAACGAATAATAAATGAGGACTTCAATACCCAATTAGGGCCGGAAGTCATCAATTCCTATAAAATGCAATCAATTCCCCGTATTCCTTTGCATTATTGAATAAATGATTTGAGAGCATATGTCGAATCAGTCAAAATTTTTCGTGATGACTCGTGCCAAGTTACATCCATACGAACTCATGCAATTCTATTACTAGGGAAATTAGTCGCAACTGACGCGACGGTCAACAAAACGGCATATGTTCCCCAAACAGGTTTTAAATTACACCAAAATCTAAATTGCACCGAAATGTAAATTGCACCGAAATGTAAATAATAAACGTTTCACTCATCAATGGGGTGAACACATCCTAATTATCAGCATTTTGATTAGCGACAGATTGCTGTATTGTTATTACATTTCCGAGTTCATTGGCTCCCTAATACGCAACAAAATAGGTCAATCTTGTTCATGAAATATCAAAATTCTAATTACCTCTCCTCCGATAAGTACATGTCGCATGTTGACTGTATGTAGACTACCAGTGCTTCGTATGTACTTGAGCCAATTACTCGATTCGTGGGAGGCATCAAACCACCCCCTTGCTCCACTTCCGGGGACTCGAACCTTAAACAAATAAAATGTTGTTATTTTAATTGACTAGCTGATACAAATCTGTATTGAACGTGTGAAAGAACAATAAATTCTGAAGAATATTCTGGATGTAAAATGACATATTGAAGGTATCGATTTGATATGCAAGGAAATGATCGAAGAATTTGGTTTTGTTTCTTTATGCTGATACAGATTTTTTTATCAATTTGCAGAAAAAATGATACCTCCAGTTCCACTATATTCAACAAATAAACTGCTGATTGAGTACCATGGAATAATCATACAGAGATGATAGTAGAAATATTCAAAATCGTGATAATACTATTACCACCTCTATATCATATTTGCATCTCAGTACACGCCTAAACATCTTGATTCGATAACATCCAATTGGTCTGCTCACCAGACATCAGACGGTAGGATGCCATTTCCCTGTCCAAAAATCAACATGTTTTTTTATTATTCTGCTACCATCTCTATATTATATTTTCCCCTAACCAACATCCAAACATTGAACCAATAGGAATAAT
Organism: Neuroterus valhalla; assembly: GCA_011762715.2. NCBI lineage: Eukaryota > Metazoa > Arthropoda > Insecta > Hymenoptera > Cynipidae > Neuroterus > Neuroterus valhalla. The sequence continues at coordinate 45,093 of WSXT02110745.1, forward strand.
TTTTTCTGACGAGGAGAGCATATCCTCTCGAAACATCGACTATCATATATTACATGGATGATCTTCTCTGCACTGTCGAGGTCCTTCTGGTGTAAAGCTTGTCATTAAAGATCCAGAACATCCCTTCTGATACATAATTACACATCAAATCTAAAGGTATAGTTTCTGTTGAAACAGTATATATTTGATACCAAAATCTGTATCAACAAAGAGAAGCACAAAACTGTTACATTCTTGGATCATTCTGCTCCGGATCAAGTGCATGACTTTAGAATTAGTTTGAAGATCTTAGGTTTAAACAGTACCAAAAAATATTTATCGATATTTCTGAACACATAGACTACCAATTGACTCATATGGATAATTGCTTCCTTATGAGAGATGCACGTCTCTTGAGACGTCGACTTCTAATAAATGAAGGACAAGCACAAGATTACACATAAAATCTGGAGGTATCGTATTCCTTGTACCAGTTTTAATCAATAAGGAAATCTGTATCAATATGAATAAACAAGATAATGTTTCATTCTTAGATCATTCTACTGTACATAAGCCAGGAATTCTACGATATTGATTCTCAATACAACCAAACAACTTCTATTAGTTTTTTGAACAAGTAGACAACTGATAGTCAGTAGGTCAATTATTGACCAATATGCATCAATCATAGAGAGATGGTGGTAGAAATAATCAAAAAACGTGTTGATACTACAGCAATCTCTTTATGATGCAACCTGGTCAGCACCTCCACATCCTAATATGGTATTTAAACTTTTCTGATGAAGAGAGCATTTCGTCTCTCGAATCATCGATTATTATTTATTCCATGAAGGACCTTCTCTACATCATCGATATATTGTTCGTTTGAAGGTTGCTAATTTAGATCCAGAACATTCTCTTTGATCGAACAATTTTGATACATAGTTTTATCGAATCTGAAGATATCGTTTTTGTTGCAACAGTGTTTAATCAGTATGAAAACATGTATCACTATGAAGAAAGAAAAGAATGTTACACTTTCGGATCATTCTGCTACAGGTTAAAAATATAATTTTAGATTCACTTTCAAGATCTTGATTTCAAACACTACAAAACAACTTTTATTATTGAACAAATGGACTCCCAAGTAGACTTCCAGAACATCCTTTACCATAAATGATTATATGTATTGAGTTAGTTCTTTATTTGTTAGATATTCATCAGATTCATACAAATGGGTAACACTTTAGTTCTGAAAATAACAATATTTATATCAACCAACTAATAATAATGGTAGAAGCTAAGCATTACCCCAGACTTGACTATAAGTATATATATATCTAATTTTTTCTTCTTTCAAAAAGAACAGTCTTTGAAATACGTTTTTTGGCGATGGCGACGGTAAAGCAAAATTTTCATGAATGAAAGACAGTTTCAGGAGTGTTGAAGCGTGAATAAATTTTTAAGAGAGGTTCATCCGATGTTTTCTGAAGTTTACTTTAAGAAGACGGGTTTACGCGATCCGGATTAGTCGAAGGTATGCGGATAAAGAATCCTCAAGATTTAAAGAAGAATTGGAAGAATGTACTAGAGAGGCTCAGTAAGCGAGATTACTTACCGCCTAACGGCACTTATCCACCTGTGAGTTATCTTATTGATTTTTATGCTCACCTAGTTGCTTCTACACTCGACAGGTGGTAGGACTTGTACACTTCTACAGGTAGAAACTTCCAAGTCTTCTAATAGAATTCTGACAATGTCGAGGGTATCTTCAGATTTATCTTTCCTTTCAAAAACGAACCCCATTGTTCGTCCATCCACCTAATGTTTGCGGAGATTATTGTTTTAGGAGTCCTTTACACTTTAGAGTACAGATTGTTCAGTTTCAAGAAGATGGTATTTGTTTCAAAGATCAGGACCTTATGATACTGTTATTCTTTCATTATTTTGATTTGGATGATTATCTCCCTGGTGCTTTTTCGAAAACAAAAGTTATGTTTTCTACAATCGCGTTTTTTATGGTTGTTAAATGTTGTCCCGAGATGTTTGCATTGGCATCATATTATAGTAATGATTTGTTCCGTTAATCATTTGCTGTATATATGTTTACTTTTTTTCAAAAACGTGAGGAAACGTGTGAACATATTGTTTCCTATTGTTTACGGAAAATAAAACTTGAGGAAGAACCTGTTTCAATTTGATATAGATATGTTACAAGTCATTTTCTGCAAGTGCAATCGTTCAGGTTCAATATTCAAGGGCTTCCCCCAAAATTTGATTATTCTCGCCCCTGAAATTTGTTTGGAAGCGTCACCCTCGTGGAAAAGTGGAAACGTGCTGAAATCATCGACAATAGTGACGTTTTAATGGCTTGATATTCTTTGGGATTTGACAGACGGTGACGAATCGTCGTATTCATTAACGGCACTTGAGAGTTTGAGCGAAAAATTCGGAGGGCTTATGGGAATTAGGCTGAAAATGCTCTACAGTGAAAGATGGGAATTCTTACATATGAGGTATTATAAATTGTGTTCCATGTATTGGAGTTTTCTGAACTTATTGTACAATTTGATATACCTTTTCGGAGGACTACATGCTGCATCCACAATAGACAAACGATCATAAAGGCTTCCTACGAAACCACAAAGACGTAGAAAAATAGGCATGAAGACTTTATTAAAAGTGATTAAGACCATAAAATTTGGATTCCCTGTCCAATTCTACATGAAAATGTACAGTTTTATTCAATTTAATGAGAACCAAGCCAGACACAACTTGGTGAATTCGACAAGTGTTGTTGGGCCGTAGTTGGTGTATCTCAGAGTGGGCTACTCCCAATTAAGCAAGAACCGAGGAAGTCCATTAAAATTGTGATCGTCGGTCAACGAAGCGGCAGCAAGTGTAAAATATACTTGGGGGCGCGAGGATAACGATGAAATTCGATGATCGTTCTACAGAGGGTTGAGGAGAGCATTGCGAAGTGGTCCTGAGGGTGGATCAGGGTGAAACGCATGGTCAACCATGCGTCGCAAAACCGTGCGCTGCAAGACAATTGGAAAAATCACTTGACTCTCCCTTGAGCCTTAAAGTAGGGACTCGCGGTATCCAGATGCAAGAGACACCCCACAATATTTAAGGGTGGGAAGAAAAGCGCCAGTCCGTTAAACCCAATGTTCAGCTCTAAGGACCACAATATAGACTCGCTGTTTAAAAATTTATAAATGCGATTCCTGCGGAATATATGCGGTAGGAGGCTAATGAACATGTTGAGTGGTAGTGTACCCAGAGGTAGACCGATGATGAATTGTGGAAATATGTGAATGAAATTCTAAAGCGAAGAGAAGAAGCGAAAGGTGTTATAGAGTACAATTGTTTATGAAAAGAAGAGAGATCTTGGAACAGAAGATCGATCAGCGACCCGCAAAAATGTTTTCAAAATCTGTTTTCGGAAGAAATGGAATTCGAAGAGAAATCTGGATCTAGTAAATTCCGTCATCTGCCTGGGGCTTAGGTTCGGGATGACTTACTCTGCCGTATTTGTGGTCCTGAGGTGCATTACAGATTGACAAAGATACAAGTTCGGTAGCAGGTAGTTCGGTCGAAAAATTCGTAATGTCCCACGCGCGCGAACAAAGTAGGGTATTTTTCGTTGAGGGAAAGAAAAGAGACAAGCGGGACGATTTCTCTGACCATAATGGATAATGCTCACAGCTACTGGGGACCCTAAGAAGCGTTTCTGAGAGATGGGCACGAACCCAGAACACAATGAGAAGACTCCACGGGTAACACGACAGATTAGAATCTGCAGGTCCATCACACCAAAATCACACCTCCAACAATGATACGTTAACTCTGCGCTTATTCGTCCACGAGTAAGGATCCTCTTCCATGGATCAATGTCACGTGACACTCAAGCTATTCGAATACAACAAATATTTACTTTGGGGAATTTGATACCAATTTTTGTAAAGAGGTTTTGAACGCAATTTAAAAGTTTCGGAATTGATGTTTTTCAGTTGGAAATTTACGAAATATTTTTTTCACTTATTTAATTGTTCTTTCAAGAAGAATCATATGTGGATAACAAAGCAAATAATATCAAACAACCAAAAAATAAATAAATAAAGAAAGAGATGAACTTTCAACTGAAATAAATCATCATTTAACGAACAAAAGATAATTTTCAACAGAAGGGTTCAAATTTCGAACTTGTTGAATTTTTTTCAACGCAAAAAATCAATTTTTAACTAAAAACCGCGAAAAATGGATTTTCTACCAAACAAGAATGAAATTTTAGCAAACTATTCAAACTTTCAATCAAAAATGAATTTTTTACTCATATACAAGATCTAAAACGAAGAATAAATGAATTTTTGACAAATAAGTTTAACGCTCCAGGGAGTAGTTGAATGTTTAACCCAGTAGATTGATTATACAAAAAAGTGAATTTCCAAGAAAAAAATTAACAAACTTCAACAAAATTTTCAATCATAAATGAATTTTCTGCTCACACGACCAGAAATAAATTTTTGACAGAGTGGTTTAACTTTTAACCAAGCAGTTAAATTTTTGACCAAGGAGATCAATTATTGAAAATGCAAATTTTTAACAAAATATATGATTTTTAAACTAAAATTACGAATCTTCAAATAAAAACGAGTTTTTAGGAAATTTTCAACTCTTGAACTAGTGTGGAATTTTCAATAAAAATAGTTAAACTTTTAGATAAATAGTTGAATTATCTACCAAAATAGGTAAAATTTGAACATGATGAGATAATGATGAGATAATGAAAGCAATATGACAAATTACCCATAAAAAGTTAAATTCTAGCATAAAAATTAATATTCAACTAAATGGTTAAATGTTTTACCAAAATGGTTTGAATTTTTAGTCTATAGTTGAATTTTCCACAAAATAAATTAACGAAACTGTAGAATAATTTCGAGTTTTACGGACTTTTTTTCAACTAACAGTTGATTCTCGATTGTTTTGGCAAAAAATCAAATTATCCTCACGGAAATTAACTTTTTATGCTGTAACTCCGTTCTTAGAGTTTGAAAATTGTTGCATCCTCGGCAGGAGAAGAATAATCCTCTAGGAGTCAGTAAAATTTTCAATCCAAAAATATAAATTTTTAACAATGAAAGTCTTCTACAACAAAATAATTGAATTTTGAACCAAAAAAGATTTTATGGTCAAGAAGGAAAAAAACGTAACCAAAATTGGGGTTGAGAACTGAAAATATAAACTTCCTACAAAAAAGTTGGATTTTCGTCAAGTAAATATTAATTTCAGATAAAAAAGGTAATTTTCAAGCAAATTATTGTATTTTCCTCCAAAAAAGATGAATATTCTACAAAGCAGATAAATTTCTAATCCGTATTTATAAGGTTTCCACCAAAGAATCGAATTGTAAACCAAAAAGAATGGCTTTTGATCAAAATAGTTGATTTTTCGAAAGAAAATAGTTGATTTTGAACCAAATAAAAATTCTCAGTAGAAAAAAAAAACAATTTTACCCAATTTATTGAATTTTGAATCAAAAAGACGAATCATCTACAGAATAATCAAATTTGATTGTTAAAAATATAAATTTCCTACATAAAAGTTGATTTTTTAACTAGAAAGTAATAATTCATAATGAAAAAGGTAGTTTTTAAGCATATTGTTGCATTTTTTAACCAAAAAGATGAGTAGATTTCTAACCAAAAAAGGTCCTTAGTCAAGAAAAAAAAAATTATACCCAAATTGTTGAACTTTCAAACAAAAAGACGGATTGCAAAATCAACAAAAGAATTGAATTTGAAAACCGAAAATATAAATGTTTTACAAAACAGTTACATTTTTTATCTGTAATATATGAATTTTCAATCATGCAATCAGATTGTGGAAATGTGAACCAAGAAGAATGAGTTTGGAGCAAAATAGTCGAATTTTGAACTCAGCAAGAATCGACGTTCTACCAAAAGGGAGAAATTTTCAAACAAAATAGACAAATTTTCCTCCAAAATAGTGGAATTCGGAGCAAAAAACAAATTTTCAACAGATAGTTCTATTTTTAACCAGAAGGGATGACATCTGAACTAAAGTTCGTTTGAATTTTTGTCAACATAATAAATATTTCAAAAGACAAAAGACCAACTCTCAACTGAAAAATTAATAATGAATTTATGATAAAAATCGGAAAGGAGAGCCAGATCGACTAAGACCTTAAAAAATTCCTGACTAAAATTGTTTAGTTCTCTTATTCTAATCAGAACCCACCTGAAATCTGTCAAAAATACAAGATTGAGACCTAACTAGATGTATATAATTTTTATCACCAAGTATAAAAAACCTGCACTTTTTAGTTTTTCGAAAGAGTTCCATGGTTACTGAAGATGTTGTAACAAAAAAAAACTTAAATCTCCACGCCTCGTCCCATACCTGCCGTCTATAAAAGATGGACTTGGATAAACAGTATCTTAAAAACTAGACGGTCCATCGATCTGAAACTCTACACAGATTTTGATTTATTTATAAACTTAAATACTGAAAAGTGTCATGGAGATGGCATGTATTTCGATTAGTGATGAAACTACCTTAAGAGGTCCTGACAAAAACTTAAAAGTCCTGTTGTTCCAGCAAGTGTCTGACCACTGGCTTCTGACCACTAGCCCAATTCAAATAGGTCCAAACGGAGCCAATTGGTACACGGAAAAATAGATAAGTCAGTCCTTCCGAATCGTTGGATGATTAGGTTATGAACCTAATTAGGGAATCTCAGAGTGAAGATTCGTATCTAAAATTGTATCCGTTGAGAGAAAATCTCTTTTTGAAAGGAGAGAACAGATGACAATCGTCGGTGGGGGTATTATCCACCCGCATTTTGGAAGATCGACATCGACATTGGCTCATTCACAATGATGGGACTTGGAAGGTGGCCGATTATAAGGGACTATTGAAAGGAATCTCTCGGCCTAGGCCTGTCCGGGTTTAAACACCAAACTGAAGATTCTCCTCGTCCGTTTTTCGGTATTTCAGGAAAACTGGGAAGATTCGGGATCGGGTGCCCCACTGAAAACCTTTCGACGTGCCCGAACAGATCGGTTTTGTTGGAGGTGTGAGGTTACAAAGGAGGCGATCATGTGTTTTGTCCCCGATCTGGTCCTTGCATCCCAAGCCGAAGAGGATTGTTCGACCGCATGTCCTGCTCATCATCCGGAAAGATCCCTTCAAAAATTCATATCGTTCCGGCTTGTTATACCAATTTCATTTTTATTCTTCCCCCTGAGATTCTATTTTGATTTCTTGACCAATTTTCGCTTCAGGTGATCTGCAACATCTTGGGGGAAGTTGAAGATGAATCTTTTATAACGGTTTCCCTGTTCTCAGATGATCAATATTTCTATCCCATATGGAAGGGAATGAAAAAGATATCATGAAATTGGAAAATTATACACTTGTGTTTCGAGATATAATAATTTTTATAAATAGGGTTTTTCTGAAATGATATCCCATGGCATGTGGTAACGTGCCCTTAACCATCATTCTTCAATCTTGGCCATATATCTTTTGAAAGGAAGTTCAAAATCTGATTGTTCAAACAAGTATTTTTCAGAAATTGTTGCAAAATAGCGAAAACAGGCCGTTTTTATTGTTATTAGGATATTGCCAGAGTTTTTATTACTTTTTAACACATCGAATCTAGAGATGTTCAAACGTTGCATTGAATTTTGATGGTAAACTAAGAACATGAATTTTGAATAAATGGTTCAACTTTCAACCATAAACATGACTTTTGAAAAAAGACATTCAACTTTGAACCAAGAAGTTGAATTTTCAACTATACAGGAGAATATGGAACAGAGAAGATCATCTTTCTACTAAAATAAGAGCATTTTCAACAATATACATGGGTTTTTAACCTATTATAATTCAATGTTAAAACGAAAAAGAAAAAGTAAAATTTCCAACCCTAAGATGGAATAGTTTAATTTTCAGTTTCAAACTTTGATTTTCAATAGACAAGTTCGATTTCAAACAAAGCAGTTAGAATTTGACTAAGCTGCCGACTTTGCATATAGCAGATTAATTTTCTAGCCAGACAAAAAAGATTTTTTGAACAAATAGTTTGATTTTCAAAAGAAAAACAAATTGGCAATAAAATGTTTAAATTTTCTTTTTAAAATATAAATGAACCAAAAAAGAAATAGCTAAATTTTCAGTTCGAAACATTAACATTTACTAAAATTTCATATCAATTGAAAGTTAGATTTTTATCAAAAATTTATATTTTTTACCAAAAATGGAATACTTAAATTTTCAGTTAGGAAAATTAAATTTCAACAAAACGGTTCGACTTTAAACCAAGCAGTTGAAATTCTAAAAACAGAAAAGTTTTTAACTAAAATTATTAGTTTTCTACCAGAAAAAGTCAAACTTACAAAGAAATATTTTAATGTCAAACAATAGAGTATCATTTCTCAACAAAATAGTTACATTTTCCACTAAAAACATACGAGTATATTTCATAACAGGAATAAAATCGAGAATAAAATAGTTCAATTTTCAGTTCAATTCCCAACAAGTGATCAAAGATTGAACAAAAATTTTAGAAGACGTGCATTTTTAACCTATTAGTTCAATTTTCACACAAAGATGAAATCATTGAAAAGTTCGACCAAAAATAAAATGTATCATCTTGAAAATTTATTTTCAATATAAAAATTCAACTTTAGTCCATATTGTCAATATTTTGAACCGAGAATGAAATAGTTGAATATTCAATTGAATTCTCAACAAGTGCTTATTAATTTCAACGGAAAACATTCATTTTGAACATACAAGTCTAAGAATATTACATTTCTATAAAGGGTAAGAATATTCAACAAAATACATGATTGTCCAACCAAATAATTTAAATTCCAAACAAGAATGAAATGATTGAAATTTCTTTACCGAAAATAAAATAGATCAATTTTCTGTTTGGAAATTAATTTTCAATAGAAAAAGTTTAACTTTGAACCAAGCAGTTAAACTTCAACTAAACAACCGAATTTTCAACAAAGAAGATCAATTCCTTCAAAGGGATGGCGAATTTTCAAAAATATAATTAAATTTTTTACTAAAAAATATAAATTTTCAACAAAATAGTCGAGTTTTTAGTTGACAAATGTAAAATTAACTTTAAAAAAAAAACAGAATTCTAAATAAAACAGATCAAATCAACGAGATTGTTCAATTTTCATTCAAAATGTTAATCTTTAACCAGAACTTATATATTTTTGATGAAGAATGAATAACAGAATAGTTGAATATTTAACCACATAAATCTATTTTCAACTGAGGAGTTTAATTTTGAACTTCATATTTAGATTTTTATCGAAACATGCGAATAATTTTCAACAAAAAAAACAACTTATTTTCAGCCAAATTCTTCAAGTAGAAATACCAATTTTAATCAAATAGTTATAATCTTCCAGCTAATCAAGATAAATTTGAAGCTGAGAGTAGAATAGCTATTTACCAGTTGAGAATTTAATTTCGAAAAAAAAAAAAAAAAAAATTTCAAACAAAATAGTGAAATTGTGAACCAAGAAAGATTTTTGAGGTAACAAAATAGCAAAAAATTGATTAATTTTTTCTGATTCCAAGTCTAAAGACAAATTTCATAGATAACAGCTTTTTCAAAACGCAACTAGGAATTAAAAAAAATTATTTTCACCCAAATAGTTGAATTTTTCACCCGAAAAGACGAATTTGTAATCAGGAAGTAATTGAATTCTGAACCAAATCGTTGAATTTCCATCCAGAAGGATGAATTTTAATTCAAGGGAACAAAATTTATGGATTGTGCAAAAAGATGAATTTTCATCCAAGAAAACTATTTTCTTCTTAAAGAAGACGAATTTTCAAACAAATTTTCAAGTGAAAAAGTGAGCATTTTCAATAGCAAGATAAATCTTTTTAAGAAAATAAATGCATTTTTATTCCATTAAATTTGAAGCAAAAAGAAAAAAAAATTTGCAACGAAACAGTTTAATTCTCATATAAAGAGATAACTCTTCATTTAAAAATTACGAATCGTCAATCAGAAAAATTATTTTTGAATAAAAGAGTTTAGCCGTGTGCCTGAATTTCCAAACCAAAGAAAAACGATTTCTCAGAGGAAAAAATAACATTTTGGCGTGGAGAGAATAATTTTTCTGTACGATTTGTGAATTTCCAACATAATAATAGTATATTATGTACCTAGGGGAAGAATTGGGACTTTTCCGCTCTCCCTCATGACTAGTACTGAAAACATACACAAGTCGAGAAAGTCCCTCTCCCCCTTGGCGCATACGATATTTTTTATAACAAATGGCTGATTTCATACATTTCTCAAAGCGTATCAAGCGGGTCTAAATCTCTACTTTTTACTCCCTAGGGAGTAAAAAGTACTTTCTGCTCCCTCGAGAGTGAAAAGTATTTTTTACGCCCTAGGGAGTAAAAAGTAGAGCTTTAGCCCCGCTTCATAGGCGTCGAAAAGGCCTGAATTCAGCAATATGTTATAAAAATCAATTTTCGACCAAAAATGTACATCTCTCTGACTCTCGAAATCTTTTTTTTTTCTAACCGGGGAAAAGTGTCATTTTATATATTTAGATTTACGTGTTTCTGTTGAAGCCTTATTAATGATTCTTCAAAATGTGGGAATTTTCTTTGAATGCTCGGGTTTCCGGAAATTCATAACTCCGTCCTGGCATAACAAATGACACTCAAAAACTTGAGAAAATTCCTGAAAGGCATCTTGAGAATTGGATCATTCTGATGCGCAACTTTCTGATCAAATAAAGAATGAAAAATCTATATAAAAGCGCTGAATATCATTTCTTTGAGATTTTAGGATCCAATTGACCGATATTTACTGTAAAATTTCCAAGATTTTCAAACTTATTCGGTAACAAAACAGGTTCTCATCAATTTTATGAATAATGATTCCAATTTACACGTTTTGAATTATCTATTTTTATTTGTTCGAGAACCGGTTTTTTAGGTAGATAATTATAGGTTTCAAAAATGAAAAAAAAAAGTTGCAAAGACCGTTTTGTATGGAAAAAATGAGATGTTGAGTTTGACAAAAGAGGATATAGATCTCAGTTTCTTGACAACTGGCCCAGCCGGGGCTCATCTTCGTGGAAGCATCCTCTGTTGGGTTTCTTTTCATCCAGGCCCACAATAGAGGCGTTAAAGCAGATAAGGTCAGACTCAGAACCGAGGATGTACGAAAAATCTCTTGCTCCTGACAGATTTTACATTTTTCGCAGATTTTTTCAAAACCATTCGCTGAAAAGCTGTTTTAATTCCTAAACCAGCATCTTTCACACTTTCCGGCAATTTAACCCACTTTGTATTAAAACATCTTCCCCAGTTGTGGACACTATCGATTTTTGTATACCCTCAACCATGGCTATTTTGAACCAAAAATGTGATTGTTTGTTCCAAACTTTGCCAGAAATCTGCTGCATGCCAACACGAAAATTGGTTTGGTTTCAAAATCGAACCGGTTGACTGTACCATTTTTACCCTGAGTTCCAAAAAGCGGCACAACTCAATGAAAATCCCTATAAAAGGGAATAAATAGAATTCTTTTGAGTCAGGATGTAATCCGCACCGATTTTTCGGGATCTTGTCCGAAGAATTAAGTCAAAGACACGTGTTGTGTTGCGTTTTACGACAGGGTATTTTTTAATGGTATATTGTCAATTGTCGCGTCATCTGTGATTCTGTGTCGTTTCGAGACTCCTAGAAGTGAGAAACGATTATCGGAATGAGCGAGATTCTCGGGGAGGCAAATCTACCGCAGGAATTGTCCGCACATGTCCGCACATGCCGACAAAGTGAAAATTTTCCCGCTGAGAAAGATTTAAGGCGGCATTCTTCCTCGATGTCTTCTTCCTTTCAAGATGAAGATGGAAAGAGGGAAAAATCCCGTTCGTCACGCGCTGTTCAAACATCATTTTACTGCACCTATCATCGATCCTTTATTTTCAAATCACGTGTGAAACCAACATTCTAGCAAAATTAACGTTTTTCTCTTTCCCTCCATTCAAGAAGTTCCTTTCATTTTGAAGACCATATTCAGAGTGGCCAATTTTGAAGCCAATATAGGTATTATTTTTTGATTTCCTAACTTCGGAGGATGGAATGATACGTGCTAGTGAACTGAAATCATGCACAGCCGGGTACTATTATAATTTAAAAGTTCGTGAAACTTCTGCTGAAAAAACACCATAAACTAAGAATTCTATGTATCGTGAATCAAATTGATGTCGGAATATTTTCAACAGTTTTGTTCAAAAACCGGAAACCTCTCACGAGAAAAAGGAACGTAGTTGACTGAACACGTACTCCACGAGATTTTTTCGAAAACAGTTGAATCTTCAATCGAAAAGGTATTTTTTTTAATCAGTAAAGATTAATTTCAAACCAAAAAACATCACTCTTTCACTCTAAAATTGTTGGATTTCCTAACTGAATAATAAAAATTTCAAGAGATTATTTCAATTTTCAACCTAATAGTGGAGTTTACAACTCAAAAGTCAAAATGATGCATTTTCAACCAAGTGTTCATATTATACAACGACAACATAAGCATTTAGTCAAAAATGATTGCATTTCCAACAAAATAGTCGAGCAATGAAGGAAATTTTTAGAGAAGACAGTTAAATTTTCAACCAAGAAACATTACTTTTCTACCATAAAATTTTGAAATTTTCAATCTATATGAACCAATTCTCAACAAACCAGAAACCGCATTTCGTTACCAAATGACTTTGAAAATCTAGGAAATTTTACATAGCAACTAAATATCAGTTAATTGGATCCCTTAATCCAATTTTCCAATTCCAATTTTAGTCCAATTTTCAAAATCACTGCCTGTCATGAATTTCCTTAGTGTTATTTGTTATGCTACAATAGAGTCGCGAATTTTCGGACATTTTCGAAAGAAAAATTGAATTTTCAAGTCAAAAAGACGAATTTATTCAGAAGAAAGATGAATTTTCAATCAAGACAGGTGCCTTGAATTAGAATTCTAGCGTTTATAGCACAATAGTTGACTTTAATTACAAGATATTTACACTTCGCACTTAAAAGAAAGCTTTTCCAAATCATTGAATATTGAAGCTAAGATAAATTACTCAACAACACAGTTGAATTTTTGACGAAATAGGTGAAAACCCAACCAAAAATTGTTTTTTAACAAAGTAAAACTGAAACTTGATCAGATCAAAAAAAGAATAATACATGTGTATATTTTCACGCAGAAGCTGAATCCTCAAGAAATTAATCAAGTTTTCAAAGGAGATTATTCTTCTACGCAAAAATCCGAATTTTCAAATCGAATGATTTAATTGTGACGCCGAAAAGACGAATTTTTTAAACCAAGGCTCTCACAGAAAAAATTAATGTACAGCCAAGATTAAAAAAATTTTTAACGATATATTATGAATAGACAAAAAAATACTTCAATGTTGAGGTGGAGCTTCAAGCACGATCACTTTTTGGAAAAGCAGTTCAACTTTGAACCAAACAGATTAATTTTCAACAAACTGGTTGAATTTTGAATCCAAAAAAAGATAAACTATCTACGAAATCGGGGATTCCACGTTCAAAAAAACGATTTTTCAACAAAAAATCTAATTTTAAAATATAGGAAATTGGATCCTCGAGCAAACTTGATTGATTTTCAACTTTGTTTTGAACCAAAGACTTACATTTGAACAAGAAAAAGGAAGATTAGATATTTTTAAATGTACATTGATTATCAACCAGTTAGTTAAATTAGAAAAAAAAGACATGCGACTGTTCAACCAAAAAAGAAACGAATTTTCACCAAATTGTTAAATTTTCTACCAGAGAGATTAGATCTTCAACCAAGAAGAAAATGAAATTTTTCATTAGAATAGTTAAATACTCAACCAAAATAAATTGATCTTTAATCAAGCACTTGTATAAAGAAATAAAAGGCTGAATTTGAACCAGAAATATTAACTTTTTATCAAAAAATACTGTGTTCCAACAAAATGCTCGAATTTTCAACTTAAGATTTATAAATGTTTGACACGAAGGTATCAATTAAAAAAAAAAAGAAATTGAAACCGAAATTGGAATAGTTGGATTAAAAGACAAAATTTCCAGCAAAGAAGGATTTTTAAATAAAATACGTGGAGTATCAACAAAATGAAAATTTCAAATTCAATAGTTGAATTCTGATCCAGGTCGATAAAGCTACGGAAAATAAAAGGATTTTTCAACAGAATAGTTTTATTTCCATACTGACGCTCTTTTACAATATGAATATTAAACAAAATGCACTTTCTCGATCTTCAACTTTTTTCAATTCCACGAATTAGAAGCATCGAAGAATTCGCGGAATCAGGAATCCGGTGAACCTTATTAGATGTTTATGTTTTGTTTTACTTTTATATACACTTACCGCTTGGACGGGCGCCTCTCAAGTTAGCGCCAATTTCTCGGCTGTTCATGCTTGAGTGATTCTGTCCC
>WSXT02110746.1:0-42226 GCA_011762715.2 Neuroterus valhalla
TCGATGCTCTAGGAATGAAACTGTTCTAAAACTTTTGCATATTTTTATAGATTTTCAAGAAAATAATATCGAGACAGGTTTTTTCAAAAAACCCCTCCCGAACATTTTTTCTGCTTACGCCCCTCTACTCTTCCCGCAGCGATAGACATTTGTTTAAAACGTTTCTCGCATAATTACCCCATTTTCTTTATAATAAGTCTATATTGTGCCATAAGAGGAGAAATAGTGCTCATCATCAGAAATTAGAATCTTGATCAAATGTGAATCTTAATGATCCCTTTCATCATGATTTCTCCCAATTATGGAACAGGATCCTATGGGATGGTCTAGAGTGTCTACTTGTCTCTCTGGTCACTCTAGTGGACATCAGTTGTCCTGAATCCATTTTATGTAAGAGAATTGAATGAACGAGCCAAAAAAGGAAATGTCGGAGGGTCGAATGGGATTTTTCCATGCTGGCAGCCGTGCACAAGTCCAGATTACGAGATCTGATCGTGCCAAGTCATCAGAACACTGGATTACGTCTAGTCATCTAATGATTGACGGGTCAGTGAAAATAAAAGTGGAATGATTGCACAATCAGGGATGCTGAGATGGACCCACTTCCCTGTTCGGTTTGGCGTTCCTTGGTCTGTCCACGCTCGAGATGGGTGAAAGTGAAAACTAAATGCCAGCATGGGTCATTTAACTCCTGACCCGCTAACCCACCCTTCCCAACCCATTCCATCTGATCCGATCTGCTAATCTCCTGATATCTTACACATCCATACATTTTCCATATAACACATATATTTCTACACTATACAACATACCGAACAAAGTCTAGTCTTCGTTACACCTCAATTTGGGTCAATTTTTAACATATCTTGGAAGAAGCCTATTTTTTTTGGCTTAGGACAAGACCCGCTTTTTGTATGCAAAACCTTTTTTCGCACAGCTCATGTCGACGGCCGCTAACAATAAGGTTATATCTCAGCGATCAAAGCAAAAAGGTTCTATCTTTACCAAAATTCAAGAAGGTACTATCTCCTCGACCAATTTAGAAAGGTTCTATTTCGGCGGCCAATGCAAAAAGGTTCCATCTCGGCGTCCGATGCAAAAAGGTTCTATCCCAGCATTCTATCTAGCTCAGATAGAACCTTGTTGCACGGAACGCTGAATAGAACCTTTTTGCACCGGGCGCCGAGATAGAACCTTTTTTGCATTGGCCGCCGAGATAGAATATTTTTGAATTGGCTAACGAGATAGTACCTTTTTGAATTCTGATGAAGATAGAACCTTGTTGCTTCGATCGCTGAGATATAACCTTATCGTTGGCGGCCGTCGATGTGTAAATGATAATGAAGTAAAATCGAAAATTTAATAATTTGTCGTTTAAAAATCTTTCATATCATTCCTTCAATACCAAATTTTTTTGCAACAACTCAAGTTAACACGAATTGAGATATCGAGTTCCTCATTTGAGGAAATGAATAAAAGACAATAAAAAACGTTCGTATGCTCCTCAATTTCAGACTGATTTTTCTCTTGCGTTTCCAAAAGTAAGCAGTATACAAACGTTCTTTGGTGCCTTTTATCAAATCTCTCAAATTGAAAATTCAATATTTCGATTCGTGTAAACGTAAATTGTTGCAGAAAACAATATCGGTATGACTCAAGCAAGTATCACATGGCTATAAACACGTTTTTTCAATTATTCGTTTGGAATGTTGAAGTATTTATTACTAAAATAATGGACATTTTATCTCTGGGTTCTTGAACGATTTCGCAATGATAGCTTTTCAAAATTTTAAATGAGCATAAGTTTTCTGTATAACTTAAAGGCATATACCAACCTCTCATGTGAACAATCCTTCTACATACTAAATTATTAACTTACTCTCGAATTATTAACTAGAATGTTCAATTAAGTTCAAACTAGATTAGATTTTCACTCCATGTTTACCCTTGTCGCGTTTTTAAAAATTTATATATTAGTACAGCCGATCTGTCAAATTTTCTGGACAAAAAAAATACCATAAAACATTTTTTAGCGGAAATCGCTCAAAGAGAATTCAAAAAGCTTAACCTGAAAAATGCAGGATCGTTCAGGGGCGGGTTTTTGAGAAAACTCAAAAAGTTTTTAGATTTGATGTATGTCGGAAATGGTAGGTTTTTTGGAAAATTTTTAAAGACAAAAAATGTAGGGGGAAATGTTTTCTACAACTTTTTTAATTAGGTCGAAATGCTGCGATGATAAGTGCAATTAATAAATGGCGCTAAAGTACCAAAAAAAGCGTTTTCTCGCTCTTTGGTATAGAAAAAACAGTTTTATCGCAAAATTGTAAGAAAGTTGTTCTTCTCAAAAAAACCTACAAAATTCATATAAAAACTTTTCTTGTCCGACTTACCGTTCATGAGTTATAGCGTGACAAACCTGTCACCGTAGATTTCCCATTATTGTTTCCGGCGAGGGCGACGTTAGTGTGGGTATATATATAATAGATCATTCTTTCAGACTGAATAAATAATTTTCTTGTAAGTAGGACTCACGAATTATTCCTATTTATGAATAATTCTTATTATGAATTAATATTTATTATTAATATTTTTTTCCAAAACTATGCTGACTTCAGTATTGAACGTGCTTTAAGAAGGTTTTTCAAATTTTATATCAAACGACCTGTACAAAAATGTGCTAATAATTGTTGTTGAGCGTGTAACATGGAAAATACGTGTAAGTGTTTATTATTTCATAGAATCTTGGCTTTGAGAAAAGAAAAAATGCTTTGTCCATGCCAATTTGCATTTTGTTACAAAACCAGTTTTGCGATAAGAAATGTTTTTTCTGTGCCAAAAAACGAGAAAATGTACCATATTCCCCCTCCCACAGGAGATTGTTGAACATTAAACCCTTCAACTCAAATCCGTTCCCGAAATCCCCAATTACCTCACTCTCATAATAAGCCTCCTCCTCACGTACTGAAACCTGAGGTATTTTTAATGTATTGAACCCCTACCGCCTGCAGTCGGATTATTTATTTAAAACACTCACATTTGCCTAAGCACTTGATCAGGGGAGTGAAAAACTGCAACAAAAAAAAAAACCGCACCTATCCTCGGCGTCAAATCTCCCGCTCGACAATAGTGTTGAACATAGTGAAAACACGACTAACATAAGCGAGATAGTCCCAAACGGTCACCCACCCTAGCGCCGAGGCCAAACGCAGCTTAACTCCAGTAATCAAACGGGGAGCCCCAACCAATTGCATCTTAAACAATTGCATTTGTTCAAATTATATAATTTCTTGTTTTATGTACAATTAGTACACTTTAAAGTTCAAAATCGATTTAGCATTTTTCATTTCTAAAACTCATCGGATTTCAATCAATAAGGACTAGTTCTGTTTAATGAAGGTCATGTGAAAGTATGTGATGTCACTACTTGCATAGTTTATATTCCGCAGCTTTATAATTTTTTGTTTTTATTTATTTTGTTCTAAATAGTGCAGTTTTATCAATGTTGAATTTTTAATGTAACTGAAAACAGGGCTTTATAGTATGTGAAGAGTATTCAAAGTATATATGCTTTCAATGGAAGATGTTCTGAGGTAGAAGAAATGCCACCTACGCCTTTCCGGTTGACACAAATAGTGTTATAAGATACGAAGAGAATCAAAAGATCGCAAATCGTAATCAGTCAGGAAAAAAGTATGTTGCAATATAAAGTATATATCATTTAACTTATAAACATTTATAAACATAACATAAACATATATAACATTTATTCATCATTTATTTTTATTTTCTAAAGGTATTATACAAGGTATTATTAGGTATTATTAGGGGGTATTATTTTTATAGAGGTATTATACAAGTTCCAGATATGTATTAAAAGTACAATTCTTCAAGTTTACTTGATATTATTATGCTGAAAATAGATTTTCGCTAGTTTTCGGAGAAAAAAAAAACAACATTATTTGGTCATGATGAATTAGCAACATCATCGTAGGAAATTTCTCCGAACATCAGTTGTTTCAACTATTCAGGCCTTTATATTTGCAAAAAATAAATCCCTTGAAAGATGTTTTAAATTGTATTAAGAGTTTAAAAAACATTTATTTGGATTGCAATTATGGATAAATAATAAAGAACATTATTCATTTTATTTCGTATTGTTTTGTTATGAAAAACTATGTTTCAAGCAATTACACATTATTTAGTTCAATCATTCAACAATTCTTTCAAGGATAAAATTGAACTCGAATCATGTAAATTTTATTTCACAAATTGAAGTATAATTTGAGATCCGTTCAAGTATACATACCGTAAAACTCTTTTTGATACATCTATTATCATTCTACTCATATTATTTTATCTTTATTAAATTAAGATGAAGATGGATATTTCTCCATATTATACAAAAATTCTTTTATTACTGCACATTTATCTTCAGTGTCTCTACCCACCCAACAAAGTTATACGGAAACAAAAATGCGTTAGCACCTACGCATCAAAAAATACCAATAGCATTGTTATTTTAACAATTTGCTGTTAGAACAAATCTGTCCTTCCTATGAATTTTGCCTATTTATACTTCATAATTATTTGTAAAAAATGTAATTTCCAACATATTAAGACAACTATTATTGATTATAAATTTTCGTGGAAAAGGATTGTTCTTTCAATCCATATAGAACTAAATAAAAAATCTCATTGATGTATCCAATTTTCAGTTACTTATTAAGTATATGTTGTTATTTGTATAGTTGAAAATGTTTTTTTATTTTGTATACTAATATAAATATACTAATTTCACTTAAAATAGTCCGGCTCCTTCTAAAAGTTTCACTTCATATTTACTTGAAAATAATTTTATTAATGTTGTTGGTAGGAAATACAATAACTGAAATTTTATTTAAGAAAAAAAAATGAATTCCCTACTATACTACCAAAACTATTATATGTAGTTCTTTTGAAATAATATTACAAAGTTATTTTTATCTCCGTAATTATATGTTGCTAATCGAGGCATTAAAGGAGAAATAGGAGAAGACTTCTTCACAGTTTAGGACTCTCATTCAACTCTGAGTCTAGGATAGAATAATGAACCCGACATCATTTTTGCCATAAATGGCATAATTCTTCCTCAACACCTTGTGTTCATGACCGTGATATGAAAGCACTTCTCAACCTAAGCATTGAAAAGTCATTTTAAAAAATGAGAAAGAAAATATTTAAATATTCTTTTATTATTAATTTTCATCGGGTTTTTTATCATGTTCGATTAACAGATTCAAATTTCCAAAAGTATAGATTAATTCTCCATTCAAATTGTGAATTCACTTCCTAATATTTGATAATCGTATTTCACACATGTGAATTGAAATTAATTGCTAAAACGTTTATAACTTGCAATAGGACTTTCTATTGGGAGAGTCCATAAATCGGTAATTAGCTCACAATTGCAAACACAACGAGCTTGCTTGAAAAGGAAGTAGTCAATTTTTATGGACTTTTGAAATGGAGCATGAATTACAAATCGCAGATTCACAAACACTTAAATCTATACAAAAATAATTTTACGATTTCCATGAGAGGCTGTTTTAATAACAGCATATAACTATTCAAGCCTGACATTTATACACCTTTTGCTAAATTTTTAAATGGAATACGGGCCCTTAATTTATTATTTTGCTACTGGATACGTATCTACATTTCAGCAATTCAAAAATTCGAGTTCATATATTAAGGAATATTTCTCTGATATTCACTTTTACAAATTACATTTTCGTCCACCCTTGAAATAATTATCACAATTTCTTCGAAATATAAAATTCAAATTGGTGATCTGACCAGAAATATTGTGAATATTTCTTACGACGATTCACTTACCACAAGCTTCATTTTATATCCTTGAATGAAACAAAGTCCCAACACTCGAGAAGAAAAAATAAATTACCGGTACTGAACAAATTGAAGATGCAAAAAGAAGAAAGAGGAGATGAGTTTCCGATCAACTGTGATCCAGGGAGAGGAAAGAATTCGCCTTTTATACCGACTCTCACTTTACCCCTACTCAACAATTCCTGAATTATGAACGCTGTTTTAGATGGATTACACGTGTGCGTGTGCTCTTTCATACAGGAAAATCATTGCACATCTTCGGCACTTACTTCTGGCTCTGGTAGCATCGATCATCACATCGACTCCGATATTGTCCAAGAAAGACAAATTACACCTATCCCTCTCTCGTGCCACTAAAAATAGACATTGATCACATTTTATCACTATTTTCACACAATAGAATGTGACAACAAAAAATATGATAGCAAAGAGAAAAATAGGTGGACTCCGCAAGATATCCATTAAAAATATCCACATAGGGCCCTAAACATAGGAACCCAGATTGGCACCTATGTGGGAATTTACATGGATTCTCGCGTAAAATCGTATGGGGAAATTGGGACACGAAAAGAGATAAGGAACCCATATGGAAACATATGTGGGAACCCATATGGGAACATATGTGGGAATCTACATGGGATCCTATATCGATATCTGTGGGCGGGAACCAATGAATTGATTCTACGTGAAATACAACATTCTATTATATATTTTTTTTTTTTTTTAGTTAATGAAATCTATTTTCGAACTATCACTTATATACGAAGCACTTTTCCAAGGGCCCAAAAACTACTGCACAGCTGTAGATTTATTAGAAATTACTGCGCAGTCCCTAAGTGAATTCCTCATCTAAGTTCCTATCCCATTCCGTATCTCGAATTTCCCATACGATTCGATATACATAGCAATACATGTAGATTCGCACATATGTGTTCCTGTATAGGGCCCTGTGTGGAAATTTTCAGTGAGGTGGGGACTTTAAGCCCACTTGAAAAAGCGTACGTACGAAAGAACAAATATAAACGGACGTATAAAATTATTTGGAAAAGGACGTTACAAAGTTGGTATCATAGAACGTACAAAAGGCCGTACTCAAAGTCATCCCAAATTGGGATACAAAATTACGTCCTTTGGTACGTACTTTTGTGGGCCCTTCAACACGTCCTTTTGTGCGTCGTTTTCAATTGCATGTCCTGCTTTGAAAGCAGTGCTAAAGTGCTTCAAGATTATTTCTTTAGTTTACGCATTAAAATTGCTATTTTTATTATCATTACATTGAAAATGACGTACCAATAAAGCACGTCATTTTGTATCCCAATACGGGACGTCCTTTTGTACGACGCCTTTTCTACGTCCTTTGTTACATACTTTTTATACTTCCTTCTATCCGTCCTTCCGTACGTACCCTTTATCATGTGTGATTCAAAACCTCCTACACACTCTCAGAAATTTCCTTTCAACGATAAAGTCGGTCCTCTAAACGTAAGAGTAAGCTACTTTGAAAGCAGATTCTAAAAACTCGTAAAAGATCTAGTTTAACGCTGAAATGATGTCGTCTAAACTATAGAGTCACGCATTTTCATTTGTAGAAGATGATCACTTTTACCGTGAAACGATTCTTATGTTAGATTAACGCTAAGAGTATGCACTTTAATTGTGAAAGGATTGCATGTAAAAAGCGTGGTGTTGCTATTCCACGCATGCGCACATACATGCAACCTTGAACGATTCGATGCTCCCAAATAGTTTTACGGTAAAGTACGTCACACTTTATCCGTTAAACTGCATCTCCTATGCGTTAAAGTAGAGTCGCTTATCGTTCAAACGATTCTTAGTTAAACGACTCGCACTTTGACCGTTAAAGTATCTGTTTCCAACTCTAATTCTCGAACGATTGCACTTTAACCGTAAAAGTGTACCTTTATCGCTGGAAGGAAATTTCTGAGAGTGTACCCGATGACCCCAACCTTTTTGCAAACTTGAGAAAGAAGCGGGAAGTAGAAATTAAAATTTCAAACATTTTTAAAATTGCGCACACGTAAAATATGACCTCAAATGCTCCATAAATTTGAATCGGTGAGAATTTATTGATTTCAGTGAGATTGCAGTTTGAATCAGTGAAAATTCTTATTGATCTAATGTAATAACTTATTTCTCAAATCTAATGCCTAAAAAGCAAGAACTAATCTTTCAAATGGAAATTTTCGAAAAGAAACAATATGGCAGATGTTACCCACTACTGAACTGTTTCTGTAAATAACTTACTCATTTTATCAATTCTTTCAAAGAACCCAAATTTTGTGGAATGAATGTTGATAATGGTTAGAAAGCAAGCGCTGATATTCATTGACATAATATTTATTGTTGCTGAAATGAAGTTAATAAAATAATAATTGAATAAGATAAATAAAGCTGTCAGCAAAATATCCACTAGGTAGTCCCTCATTTTATATATTATATATATACCGGTTAGCGCAATTTTTGCAGTCGAATATTAAAAATATATTTTTTTATTCCACGCTTTATTATATGACTGCCATCCGATAAATAAATCAAGAAGATTGTATTTGAATTAGATTTAAAGACTCTGATCATGATATACGTACGAATTTCCGAAGTATATTTTTTTACAATTTTTCTTCAATACAATTGAAGAAAGGAAAAACCATTTTTCTCACCGAAGCTTTGAAGCTTGCTGTTATGGACATTTTTACTTTTACTTTGCATTACAGAAATTTGTAAAAGATCATTTTGTTGGCCATGAAAACGGAAGCTGGTCATGGGATCAGAGAATGTTTTGAAAATTCGTCATTCTCAGAGTTTATTAAAAAAAGCTCATCTTAATCATTTTCGGAATCTACTGCATGTATACACCTAAAAAAACAAAAACAGTTTTTGAAAGATTTATTAACTGTCCTGAAATGTTTTTGGGCCTATAGGGACTTTTTTGCACTTAGAATTTTTCTAACAAACATTGAGAAGACTTATCTAGTTGAAGGAGCAGCTAATTTAAGGTCTTATCACTTTAACATCCAAATCTCATTTCTCATAGGCAGGGCCGTATTTACCAATGGGCTGGAATTTATGAAGCCTAGGACGGCAAAGTTTTGAGGGCGCCTTTTGGGGGGCAAAATTCTTCAGAATTTAGCAACACATAAGGGGGGGGGGGGCGAAAAATCCTCAAATCCGACCCTGCGTGTAGATAAATTTTGAGTGTTTCGAAGTCTACATGATAAGAATAATTTCAGGACATTTTTCAAAGCTTTTAAAAATTAATTTAGCTTTTTGCATATACGTGAATGGGAATAGGGGGCAGGGTTCTGAAAAACAGGATGGGTCCTGTAAGGTAGGGGATCGCGGTAAAAAGTACGATGGAATCCTAAAAGTAATTATTTTATCAACTTTCTACGCTTCATCGACCACTAATATGAATTTTAAAATATT
The DNA here is from genome assembly GCA_011762715.2 of Neuroterus valhalla. NCBI lineage: Eukaryota > Metazoa > Arthropoda > Insecta > Hymenoptera > Cynipidae > Neuroterus > Neuroterus valhalla. Next base: position 9,331 of record WSXT02110746.1, read on the forward strand.
CAAATATTTAGTTTCGAAGAGAGAAATTATGCTTTCATTACAGTGATTAAAACAAGTATGTATATAACCCAACACTAAATTGAAAATTCCAGGAAACTTATGTATAAAACTAACCTGATCCCCAAAAACTGGATTTTTTTTATCTATACCAAATTTTGACCAAAAGAAAAAATCCCTTTTCAAAAATTTCGATTTATCACCAAATCCTAAAAAGGAAAAAAATCCTCAGTTTTTTCATTCAATTTCAGAATTTTTAACGTCCGCAGGATACAACATTCCGAGAGTCCAGAAAATCATGAATATTATTATTATTGAGAAAGTGATTGTCAACAACTTCCAAACTAGAAACAGACAAACTGAAAAAGGGTTTGAGTTACGACTTGAAATTTAAATGCTTTCAATTGGAAAATAGTAGAATTATTGATAATTAAAAATGAACATTGAAAAATTTATCACAATTTGTTTCGGAAAATGTGCAGAATCCCTAAAACCTTAGGCATTTTTAAATGTGAAACCATCCTTTAATAGCTTCCGATTCAAGAAGTAATTAATTCGAAAGTCACCTAATTCAAGGGTTAAAATTGAAATTTATTCAAAAATCGTCCTCTACAAGAAAGAAGAACCCTCTATCAGTCATAAATTATTTAAACAAATAAAGAATACTTCCCTTCGTAACCCAGACGATAAAAATTATTCAGGAATGTTGAAATTAACCATGTCATCTCCTATGCTACAATATTGATGAAAATAAACATTTTAGGTGTGAACCTCACATATAATTTTTTTGATTCCGTAAACCATATCATTTTCTAAATGTCAAACCACCGATCAAATAATTTATGGGTTCCTTTTTTTTCATATGTTCCTCTAAGCTTGGATCCAGATTTGATTCGCTGGTCTTACCTGAAACTTAAAGATCGGATTAGACGGCAAAAGACGAGATAAGAAACATTGTTGAACTTTCGTTCTTGCAGACTGAAAGGTCAGGCACGCTGGTCGTGCGACCTGGATGATGTAAAATTTGTTTTGTGTTCTTCCGCGCTCGAATTTCGTTCATTATCGACATTATTTTTGAACGTGTGACCTTTCAAGTTCGATTTCTTCAACGCCCGTTACGCAGTTTTGACTCCGTAATAAATAATGACCTACTTTTAAGTATTCACACGTCAAGAATTCTTAATTTTTCAACACAAGTAGATCGCTTTGAAATATTCGTTTCTGTCTCTTTCCTAAAACTAAAATATCCTTCCAATTTTTTTAAATAATCAAATCATGAGTTTCCCCTTAAATATTTTTCGAGAAGATGAAAAATTGATTAATCCCAGAGTTTGACATAAATTTTCACTTTGGTTTTCTGTTTTAACATTGCTCGTTAAAAAATGTTTTAGAATTTTTTATATTTAAATGAATGTTAATTAGGATAACAGTCTGTCCTCATAGAACATTGAACAAAATAGCATTAGAATATTATAAGCTTTACTTCTCTAGAATATGGTAAACTGCTTTACAAAATCCATAAAACTTTTAATCAACCTTGAAAACTTGCTCCTATTGCTTTCACACGGCCTCCGAAAACACTTGTGGAATCTAGAAGCCAGGTAAATTCACAATCGTGAGAAGAATGGAAGTCAAGGAGTCGTTCTGCCACCACTTTCGTTTTGCCGCTGTCATTAAACCCAGTTTGTACCTACGCGATGTGTAGGCGACGTTATAAACATAGAAAGTTTGCTGCACTTTTCGATGATTGCTTAACCGTTTCTTGCGTAACCTGACGATCCCAATGCAATGATCGGTAGTGATCAGACCCGCTTCTATACATACAGTTAAATTTTAAACCCATTAACACATTTTAAGAACCTGTCCTTTTTTAGATATGTAATTTAAAATAATTTCAGAACCAAAAGGTTAGAAATCAAATTAGCTTCTTTCTCAACACTAAATAATTTCAGGTCTAAAGAAAAAGACTTTTTTTCCTTTACAGATAAGTTACCTTTATTCGTCAAAACACTTTACATTACAGTAGAAAAAAAAAGTTAAACCAAGAAAATATCTTTAAAATCGATTTCGCAGAATCCAACGACCCCATAGTCAAAACGTCGACACTTTCTTGAATTTAATTTACATTTGCTAATTGAATTTACGTGATGCCACTCACTTAAAATGTTAAGATTGAAAATTAGAGAAATATTTACTAAATTAAAGAACAATCTGAAGTCTGGAGATTCGAGATCGAGACTTAAGATATAAAGAATATAAGGAGGATAACGAAGAACGCAGCGCCAGATTTTTTCCTAGTAGACTAATACTTACATCAGGTACGCGGATGCGATTTCCGCACCGAATAAGAATCGCTCGAAGCAAACCAATGCCCTTATATCTGGGCAAACAAACTGTACAAGGAATATCTTAGTTTCCCTTATTCTACGCAACTTTACAACATTTTACTATTAGTTGATTAAAATACAAAATTCACTCATTCTAAATGTCTCGCAACTCACTCATGCACACTTAAAATTGCCTTTTAAAATAACGGGTATTTACTTAATTACTGCAGACGATCGGAAAGTTATGATTACTGTTAGTTACTTGTACTAGTAATGTAACTGCAAGTGCGTTTAAACTAAGATGAATGGTATGTACAGTTGACAAGGTGTGCTTCGGGATCTAAAACACGGGATGACAAAAGACATATTGACGCGCGTTATCCACTATTATCCAGTCTAGTCACGATCATCATCATCTGGACCATCAGCAGAGTTTTTCCTGTATGCGAACATTTCCTGCAATTGAAACAAAAATTATTAATGAGCATATGTTCACGTCAATTTTTCTAATTCCAATTAAATTGGCTGAGAGAAATTCATTCGGGTTCTGAATTGATAAAACTTACTCTGTCATATCTGTCTTTATCTTGTTCTGCCATCTCTGCGTATTTGGCTCTGTCTTCAGCACTGATTACGGCCCACTTTTTGCCCAGAGCTTTTGCAATGTCGCCCACTGTGAAGGATGGATTTTTCGATTTCACCTGTGCACGCTCGTCTTTGCAGAACCAGAAAAACGCGGACCTACAAAAAGACAAACAAATCAGAATTAATTCTCCATCTCAGTTTGAGATAAATTGATGAACTCAAATTTCATTCACAAATTGTATTTTTAGGATTACAACGGAACTCGTGAAACTTTTAACAATCAACCAATAATATTCAAAAGAGCTTCCTGTACATATAAGAATGAAAAAATTTATTCACGAAAGAACATTCTCTCAACTGGAAATATGTATTCGTACATAAAACAAGTTTTTCTTATTTAAATATTAATAATTTCTTTGAAACTCGTTACACTCTTTTATTTCGAGCAGTTCTTTTGATGTAAATACATTTGAAATGAGGTCCACATTCCATTTCAAATAATATTCGAAAACATTTATAATTTATTATTCCCCTAGACGAATAACATCGACGTCAGTATCAACAACAAAGATATGGGTGAAGATTTTTTTCTGTACTTGTTCACTTGAAGGTTTTTGATGTATTTCAATCATTCGACTAACTATTTTAGTTTTACCAACTTCAAATATGATCAGAATAAAATCAAATGTAATTTTCCACTCCCAATATGGCCGACTGATCAGCTGGCACAGCTGGAGGGAAAACAATGCTATCAAATGCACGGGAATAAACTTCATTTTCATAACATATCCGTGAAAAATGATTTATCACCGCAACTGTATTCAGAAATTAATTTTTAATTGTAAAGTTACTCAATGATACACTCGAGTCGGTAAAGAACAGGTGTATTATTTTTTCTAATCAAGAAAATACTGTTTTCTGTTTTATTGCATTGTTTTTTAAAAATAGAAAGTAATTCCTAGATACAGATGAGAAATTATTTTTCACGGAAATATTTGAGAAAATAAAGTTTAATTCTAACGATCAACCTTGTTTTTATGTTTTCCCTCCAACACACCATCGCCATCTTGATTTGACGTCACAAGGGAAAATGTCTATTGGCTTCAAAATTCTCTAAGCGCCGATATCCATGGTTTGAATGGATTCGAAATTTGAAGAACCTTATTCGAATGCTATACAAATTTGATGCGTTCGAAGAACATGTTGACACAGATTTAAATGCTTCAATATGAAACTACTACAATATTGAACACAAAAATAGACAAAGGTTTCTCTCGAATGTTGAATCTTCTGCTGAACAATCATTACTAATTAATACATACTGTTATTCTCAAATCGATCGAAAATATGTACGAAATTGTATGAAAACCTCAAAAAAATTTTGAAGTCCCCTCACTCACTTTTTAAAAATCGATGCAAATTTCTCGAACTGTGGTAATCCTTCTTTTCTATTATATAATTTGAACAAGAATACTTATTTTCTATAATCTTGATCAATTTACATAAAATATGAGTGAATATGAATGATTAATCTAAACAAATATTCACAATTGACAGCAGAGATCTTCTGGAAATGTATAACCCGCCATGCAGTATGCGTCAACGATTCTCTAATGCGTTCATGCATCACGGGTTGCATACTTCCGGTAAGCCCTGCTGGCGGATACCCAATTTCACAAAAAAAAAAAAAAAAAAGAGGAAAAAAACGTAAATACAAAAAGTTCAACTAATTCCATACTTTTATTGCTGTCGAAAATATTTTGAAAAAATATTGGGAATATTTTTACTCCAAAAACAAGTGGAAAGTTTTACAAGTCGGGAACCATGTACTTACAAAGGTCGTTTTGGCGCGTTTGGGTCCTTGACGCGTTTCTTGCCAGCGCCCCTACTTCTCTTTTCAGTTGCTGCTTTCGGCATTTTTATGAGAATTCCTAGTATCCTCCAGACAAAAGAGCACTTGGAACAGAAAAAGTATATCTCGCTAGAATAAAAATGCTTCGAAATCGATGCTAGAGGTCAGATGCAACATGCGACGCGTAAAGTAAGACGCGATGCTTAGACAAAAATACGATGCTCAGAAACCGAAAAAATGTCTTATTTCGTTCAAACCACTAAGTTTTTCACTTTCTGAAGATATTTTAATGAGATATTTCACTTAAAAAAAGTTCAGATTAAAATCGGAGAGAATTTCACGAAGTTAAACTGGAATCTCGCCATTTTCTGCTAATTGGACTCTTACGGTTTCTTGTTTACAGTTTTCCACGCAAGCTTGAGAAATACGTCATTTTTCGCAAAAAAATGAAAATATGATTACAGCCGCACAGAGGTGATGAAATCACGCATCAATTCTCATTTAAAAAAAATCAAAAGTGATATTTTTCGAAGCGCAGAATCAAAAAATTTGTAAAATTTAGATCATGGCTGAATAACCTAACCTCGAAAACGTCAATTCGCGACAAAAACGGCTTGGACGTCGAAATTCAACGCTTTCCGCATTTCGTAAATGATCAAATGTAAAATTAAGATTAAGCAGTGATGAATGTGTTAATATTTGCACTGAAGAACGATATTTTGACGAGAACTGCGAAAAAACTTACCGTTAAAACCGGTGGCGATGCTTTGCGTTTGAGTTCACGAGACAACAACCCAACCTTAACTGTGGTGCACTTCAGCAACGGCAGCAGAATGTCACGTGACGTGTACTGTGGAGTTGCAGTGAAGGATCCTATTGTGTTTCTTAGTTGACATTTTATCAACAACGAACATCAATATTTTTCAATTCATTTGAATATGAAAAGATTCAAATGTTATTATCTCACCATTTTTTTGTTAAAATGTTACCTGAAATCACCTATTAAGAGCAATGTTAAAGCATTTGAGAAGGAGGGGCCCGGTCCATATACATTCCGTACCTGACATGATTGAACGAACGGACGAATCAAATACCGAATGCGCACGCCGCTTTTCAAATTTTAAGTACACTTTCGATTAATATTTATAAAATATTATTATAAATAAATATATTATAGTCTATTATTTATTTATAAAATTTTTAATTTTTTTTCGCAGTATAATTGACAAATAGAATGCACATTAGGGAAATATATTTGAAAATATTGAAGAGCTTAGTTTCCTTTGTACTATGACGGTTAGAATTCGGAAATATGGTCAAATCAGTAGCGTCCGTTTTCGATGCTCACAATCGTGTATTGATTTTTTGTTGAAATTATGTAACGGCAATAACGCGGTAAACCACATTATGTGAAATAATTATTTTTTTATTAAGAAATTATTTTATGATATTAATTTAGATTGAAAATAAGATTTTCACATGAAACGGAAACGAAAAACAGTTCCCGCCATTTTAAAATTCCATTTCTATATTTGGGGAGAACAGGTGACAATACGCATCCAGGCCGTTGTGTTCTCAAAACATATATTTTTAAATTTTTTAAATTCTTGAAATGTTTCTATTTCAAAAGAACAATGATTGGATATTATCAACATGAACCATATAAAATACTTATATCATTATCATCTATTTTATTACTTTAATAATTACATTATTCAATTATTCATATTTTTAAGCATAACACAATGGTTGATAAATAAATTATTCAAATTGTTAAACATGTTCTTATTAGAAGTTCAATAAAGAGAAAACACATCAAACAAATCATTTTTCACCATTGATAGTCACATAAATAATAGTTTTTTATATAGTATAGCATTCCAAACTTTAACCATTAAAAATTTGGTTCACGAAAATGTAAATCATGAAAATTTCAAATATGGATTACTGAGCAACAATCACCCTTAGAATTTTCATTCATTACTTCTTTCAAACAAACTGTTTGAAGTTAATCGCTTTCCGAATTTAATAACTTGGAATTTACATAATTCAAACTTCGACGACTTTCTTAGCGAGAGTAAATTATAAATGTTCAAAATCGAGAAATTTTAACATTCAAACGTTTATATTTAACATTATTGATTCAAAAAACAACCTAAAATCTCCAATTTCATAGAATGTATAAAACTTTTTATTTCCTAATCTAATTTTCCACCACGATTTTGATACCCTTTTCTTAACGATGTGGCTTTTGCAAAAAAAATCGTGCTTTTGTTTTCTCTCTCTCAGGGGCCGTTCAAAAAATGCGTTCCTGCTATTGTTGAAGTTACGTACACTTATTACTATATGTGAGGTGTCAAAATTGTAAGATAAAAGCATTCGTGATTTTTTATTCAATATTTTCTATTTTTGCAGCAAAAATGTCATCATGCACGTTTATATGCAAGATTTTAAAATTTGTCTTCTCATTTGAATACAGGGGTTATCTAGACGTACAATATTATTGAAGATTATGGAGAAAAATAGAGCATTCATTAAAAATCGTTCCTAGGCTATATTTACCAGTATTTCTCAATTTTCTTTTCTATAATTTAGTGACTGATAATACGAAGACAAATTTATTTCGGATATTTTTCTACTGGAGATTTTCTCAAAAATTAGTAAACTGAAGATGAAATACATTTTCTTGCTCACAATTCCGTAGAGTCGTGAACCTGGAAAAGCGGTTGGTGTTATTGAATATAGCTGTGCATTGTATAGCTGTATAAGTATATAGCACCAGGCTAAACTCTACAGAGTCTAAAGTCATGACAACAACAGGAGGGCCGCTACCTACTACCCGTACAAATACTATGACACGATTTTCTCCCTCCTACAAACTACCTGGAGGTAGAATTTGAAATAGTCTATAACGGCTACACTACATAGCTCTGCTGTTAAATATATTCGAATGAAGCTTCAATTTATTCACTATTTGCTATTAAGTTGCATTCAATCACCGCAAATGAAATTTCAAGTGAACAAATTTTTCAAGAAAAAGGTCCTACAGTAATTGAAACTTCATCCACACTTACACTTATTTAACTTTTATTATTTGAAGAAAAGACTAACAGTCAAACCGGAAAATACACGAAGGAAATTATATTTCCTCGTCTTAATTATCCTTAATAGAAAAAATCGAGATGAATGGAAGAAAATTTAGCATGGAAAACGAGTCTTTAATGAAAACCCTATATTTTCTTAATTTTGCATAAACTATATTATGACCTCTATTTATATTATTGTGATAAAATTAATCGAGAACATTTTTTGCAATTTTCATTGTTCTGTAAACGATGTAGAATTTTTTCTGAAGAATAACAAAACGCAAAAAAAAAATATAAGAATAAAAATAACGTTTTTTTGGATCCATCTGGATGAGAACACCTGGCCCTTACTGTGTTAGGATCTACAATATCTGCTCCTTAAATTCTCGGATAATTTTATTTCTTTTAAACTTGACCGAACACTTGGGTCTTCTTAGAAGAGAGCAAAGGACGAGGGGCTGTCAAGTTCAAATTTAGGTGCTATACTTGAATTTCAGAATTCAGTAACTTTAATAATATTATTCTATTTTAATTTTGAGCCGGAAAATTGTCCCTAGAATTTTTACTCAGTAGGGATCATAGCAGAATAATTTACTAAATAACGTATATTTTATCAACCGAAAGGAGTATTGAATCCTTTTTTTTTTAAGATTATTTGCCTACTAAGTTTTCTCAGTACAGCTTATTCCTATTATTATCTCAAAAAACATAGGTCAAAAATGTTTCAACAAAAAAAAATTTATAATCTCAATAGTTCAACACCAAGAAATGCTAGCTTTTCATGAAATCGGTTATAAGATTCAATAATTTATTATTACATTCTCATCATTTATGATTGAAAAAGTATTAAAATCGTCCGAAATTTCACATCTTGAATTTCTACCTAAAAATCGTCTCTTAACCATTTTTTGGTAGGACTCGTGGTTTTGGTTTTACCCATGGAAAATGCTATAGAAAAATGTCTGTTAGAAATCGAGCGCGAAGCGCGAGTGTCACGATGAGAATGTGTACCTCAAAGTCTACAGAGCTTTGAGAAATGAAATCTTTATTCATACTTAATTACGTAGTAAATTCAAAATGTGAAAGATGCATTGATGAACTGGGATCTAAAAAGGATGGTTTTGCGTACTTCACATTTAAATCTGCACTCCGAAAGCATTTAGAGCGTGACTGTTCTTGTTATTATAATTATATGTTCACACTTTGGAGGGATCATTAAATTAAAGACAGCAATACAAATCGACCAAAAAATAATTATCATCTTCATCATTTCGAGTTTTGGTTTTAAAAAAATCTCATAAAACCTATACATAATATCGAAAAGCGAGATTGATAATACTTCAATTAATAGTTGAAAATGATAATTAATACATGGAAAGTTCTAATATTTGAAAATAAAATGTAGGAAACACCCACAAAAATTAAAAACCATTTTACTGCAGCGAAAGATAAATATTGCATCGCACATAAAATATTTTGTAATCAAGCGGTCAAGGCTGACCGCACAATTTTCTTACACGCTACCTTATCAACTTTGTCTGTTACAGACAGATTATTTCTTATGGACCATTCAGTTGAATTGTTCGTTCTTGAAAGAGAACGTTTCAAACACAATAAGTATTAAAATAATTCATACACTAAGTTACTATTTACACATTAAATTCAAGTGTATTTGATCATAAAAATAATAAAAATACAAACGAGAAAAAACACTCGTTTTCAGATATTCAGACGCGAGAAGGAGGGAATTTATTATTTTCATAGACTAGTACAAGACGAACATAGTTTTTTGGTCCCCTTTTCTCTCGGAATTTTGATTTTTCTTCAAGACGTTCGATATACTGAAACCATTTTTAATATCATATGAATTGTATGGAAGTTATGACAATAAGAATAAATTTTTAATTAACTCGAATCTAGAAAGCATTGAACTGCATAAAAATTAATCGATTATAATTTTACATTTACATTTGTAAATTATTGAATTTTTTATCTTTTCATTTCAAGATGAAAATATCATATGCTTCAATGAACAAAGAGTTTTCTATTTTTAAATTTTTAGTTTTAAATATATTGGTTTCTGGATATTATAAGTCAGGAAACATATATAACTTGCATCAAATTTTGAATAACTTACAAATGCAAGGACGACATGTGACAGGAAGGCAGGCTCTAGTTGTTGGGACTGTGAAATTACAATAAAACCATTGGAAACTTTAGCAACTGTTGATACCCTGAATTTTTGTTTTCTTCAAAAATTGTCCCTTTCTAGTTCCCTAAATTGTCTTTGGCGTATTACGCAAACTTTTTATTAAATGCGAAAAGTAACTTATTTTGTCAAAAATAGGGTAACCAAAAAGGTCCGTTGAATTCCAGGTTGAAATTGAAATTATTTCATTATAAATGTTTGAACTTGAAATGAATTTGGAAATTACCAAATAAAAATTAGAAGAAAAATCAAGTTTTCAATTAGAATTTAATAAATTTGTAAAATTTGAACTCGTAGGTTTAACTTTAAATGTATTCAATTTAAAATTGTGCAATTTTCCATATGGAATATATGATATCTTACCTGTTTTATATACTTACTTTGAAACGAATGAGAAGAATTGCATTGTGATTAACAAGGCGAAAGAGGCACAAGTGTTCCCGGTGGAATGTAGCTGAAAAATAAGAGCAATAACTTTATTAAAACAAGTCAAACCTAAAAAATATTTCAGATGGATGATTTACTTTCCACTGGAACTAAACTGTTTCTTTCATTATTACAAAAACTCAAACTATGATACCGATATGTAATTCAATTAAAATATATGTATTTCCGATATTTCAAATCAGTAAAAATGTTTTAAAAACATCTTCAATAATTTATTAGCCTTGAGCTTTAATAATTAAAATATTTTTTTTTTTAATTATATATATATTATATAATACCTTAAATTGTATGTTGTATTGTCTTCTGAAGGTGCCGTAGGTGGATGATAAGAATTTTTACTAGCCCATAGTTTTTTAACTTGGTCAGCGGATTCCACAGGTTGATAACTAAGACGCATTGTCGTTTCAGTATCTAGTGGCACATCAGATGGTTGATACACTCTAACTGGCTTGTAAGATTTATTAGGTGCCAGCGATTTCAAATTATTTGGTATAAACGACAATCTATTTGTCGTGCAACCTGCAAAAAAGCGGATATTAATATTATTCCATATTGAAATATTTAACAATGCAATTCTCTCGAGCATCAAATTAGACATCGAGTAAAACACCCACGTTATTAAAATTTCCAAGAACCTTATTATAAGTCATAAAAATACTACCATGTGTAAAAAGATCAAGAAAATACGACAAAGGAGAGGAAATGATTAATTCATATTTATTGTCAAGAAGGATGGATTCTCACTTTGATTTTGAAATACGAAAGGATTAATGCATAATGAATAATTAGGCAAAACTTCAATCGTGAAGATGAACAATGTCATGTGGGAGCAAGCAGGGCCGTAGAGACAATATCCGGGACCGGGAGAAACCATGCACGGCCCCCTCCACCGGGACCCCCTCAACAATTGTAAAATTAGAATTTTGTGAAGGATTAAAACTGCGGGCCCGGGGGGAATCCTCCCTTTCCCCTCCCCTCTCGTCAGGCCTGGGAGCAAGAGAATTTCCGCAACATTGCAAAATGGATTCTGTGGGAACCTACTCGTATAATAATGCAGGATTTCTATACAAGCGTTATTTGACCAATTCTAAATCTTAAATTACATGTACATTTATTTTTCTGAATTATTAGGTACAGTAGATATTTTTTTTCTATCTACTCACAACATTCTTTGATTAAAACGATTTCCAATTGAGAAACTTTGAAACTATAATTATGTTTCAATTTTAAAATGTTTTAATTCTAAAGTTTCCAACTCTTACAATATGGACAAGAGTAGAAAGCTACTAAAGAGAATTTGTGATATTATTGCTAATTGAATGGCTGAGAGCAAAAGCGAAACAAGTAAGAGACAGATAGATTTAAAACTCCATGTTTTCCGTCTCTACTTGTGTCGTTTTTGCTCTCAGCCTTTCATTGCCGTCAGTTTAATGGATGAGTAAGCGAACATAAATATAATGAAAAATCATCACATCATATAATGATAAATCCATTTGAGTTAATTTATCTATGCTTAAGCATTATATTATTCGTTAGTTATACATTATACTTTATCTTCAAATCCACTAAACAAAATGAATTTCAGAGCGATATATTATGAACATTATTACCAGTCAGGCTTTAAAATAAAATCCCAAAGGAATAAAATTTTGATTCAATAGATAAATATCATGCGAATCATTCATGTTCTAATGATATAAATTTACAACTTATTATTACATGTGAAATCAGAAGATAATTTTAAGCATTATTACTATATTTTTGATTTTATAAGTAGAATGTTGAGGATGTGTGAAATTACAGGAATATTATAAGAGAAAGAATTATTAAAAAGTGTTGATGAATTTCATGAAGTAGTTACATGTTCAGAAAGTTTGCCCTATACACGAAATAAATCTCGAATAGGAAATTTATCTTTATTCCTTTATTTATTCATTTTATTTTGTGGGTAGATGTTGAAACCGAGAAGAAAAAATTCTTTTTTGGTAACTGAAGTTTGATATTCGAATCGATGATATGACAAACATAAAAAAAACAGTTAAAATCTCAATTGAAAAAAAAAACGTATTGATCACGTTTTGTTCGTCCATTTCTTATTTGACTCTGTTATCATTCCAAGCTTCAAATATTCTCAATTTATTTTTGGCCAACAGAAGAGAATTAAAAAAACATAAAAAGCGATGATCAACTCATTAGAATAAATCGAAGAAATAATTATATTGTTAAAAAATAAAAATTTTTTTCCATCCAGAAGTTAATTAGGATCCTAATTCAGAAAAAAAATTAATGTTTCTTATCTGGACAAAATTTATAACCAGTATTACTCAAGAGTCGTTCACCTCAAAATTAAATTCTAGTATTGCATTTCTCGCATGTGAAATAATGATTAGAATATCAAAGACGATATCAAAACTGAGCAATGTAAAAGTGAGTAATCCGGAGGCAATGATCTTTAGTCGCGAAAAGCAAATTGTAAAAAGTTATCTTATATGCGATTGCGGGTAAGCATAAGCGGAGAGAGAAGTAGAAAAATCATCTCAACTTGCTTCTTCTGTAAATGTAAAATATATTTATCTAAGTAGGAATTCGAGTCATTTTTATCAGTGATTGCATAGATGAAAATCCATTCACACTTACATTCGAGAGGTAGTGGCGACAATGTGAGATTGTCCTCGGGTCGAAAACCAAAACCGGGAACATCGTATTTCCATGCATAATCGTGCTTTTGGGTTGTTTCGTCCTGCATTGGACCTCTACCAAGCAAATTTCGAGTGCACGGTACCAATGGTGCCTCCGGTTTTACGCACCAGTTGCCTAAGTAGCTCAACTAAAAAAAAAAGGCGAAAAATGAGGATGAAAAACTTCTGTTGAGAAAAGTAAAAATTTTTTCAAATTAAAGTATTCTTATTTTCTATTCAAAGTTTGATAATACAATCTTCTGTTACACATAGGATCACTATTTATATGAGTTCACGGGAATTGCCCTGGTTCATTCCAATTCCAGGAAAAAATGTATATATTTGATAATACGATTGATTCATCAAATTTGAAGTCTGAAATATAATTTTTGCATGTTTTCCAAGTTTGAAAAGAGTAAGAGGGGATAAGGCGAGGACGGAAAATTACTTTAGTTAAAGGGACCATGTCAAAATAAACAGTTTTGAAAATAACAGAAAAAAAGATCCTTCCATAGAATTTCTCATGAATGCGCAGAAAACAAGGTAAACAAATTTTTAAATTTTGGGAATATATAATAAATGTGTGTAAATAAATGCAAAAGACGTAATTTCATTGTACATCAATGTGGACTCAGGCACCCTAGAAGGCAAGAGAGGGGATAGCGCGTTGCTACGGGCCGAGATGATAAGACAAAACTTAGTTTTTAAATTATTTGTCCAACGCGCTAAGGTCGTTCTGCAATCCGTACGCTCGATCGTTTTCCATCGATATTTCGTCCGATGAATTACACCGGCACACAAAAAAAAAATGGTATGTACAAGAAACCAGATCCATCTATCCCCATGTATTTTGATGTGCTGAATCCGAATTTGAGGTCCGTTCGTCCAATACACTTCCAAAATTTTGTTCAAATCGAGAAAAATGTCGGAAACTTTATGTAAATTGCAAACAACCACTGATCCAGACGTGGGAAAATTTCTTCGGTTCTGCAAAAGATATATTTTTTATGTAATATGATCCGCTGAATCCAAATCTGCAGTCCGTTAGTTCGTATCTACTCAAAATTTTGCTCAAGTCGAGGAAAACCGACAAAAAGTTATGAAAAATGCAAAAAATCGGTAAAAACGCGTTAAATCGGTGTAATAAAGTAACATAAAAATTTATTCTGACTTGTATCAAATCAATTTTTTATGTACTTTGTAAATAAAAATTCCCAAAAATGGTGAAAGATAGCAAGAAAATGTAAAAAGTGTTATTCACGTATTTTGACCACGTAGTATTTTCCTTGTATACAAAACGAAGTTGCTTTCGCTCATACTTTTTCACTTATTTTCATTTTCTTCTGCTGGTTTAGTACCTGCTGCTGCCCTTACTCCTTTTTTCTCTTGTAACGAACTCTTTTCTTTCAAATGACCTATGCAACGGGTTTCTTTTCCTCTTTTTGCTATTTGTCATAATGTCTCTCTTCAGCGTCCAGCAAAAATGTTCCATCATGTTGACATTCCATCTTCCTTGGTATCGACACTCCATCACACTTATATCTTGATAAAATCGATCTCCTTGTTCATCACTGAAATCTTCCAGGTTAGGAGGGAAGTATTCGAGATGAGAATGTAAGGAATGCATTTTATAACTCATCAAGTAACCCAAGTTTTTCAAATTTTCCAACATTTTTTCGACTAGTTCATCATAGTCCTCACACTTTTTATTCCCTAAAAAGTTATCACGAACAGTTTTGAAGCTTTGCCAGTCAGTCATTCTTGTGATGAATGTTTTGTCTTCAAATGGAGTGCGAATTTGAGGACCATCAAAATTCAAAAATACCTTCGTTTAATTGAGTATCACTTATAACGGGAAACTTTTCTCCTAAATACTGGAAACAATCGCCATCTTTATCCGGAGCTTTGACTTTCTCTGAAGACAAAACATTTATCACAAGAATGACTGACACAGAGAATGCTGCATGGTAAAGCTTAAAAACTGTTCGTGATAACTTTTTAGGGGATAAAAAGAGTGAGGACTATGAAGAAATAGTCGAAAAAATGTTGGAAAATTTGAAAAACTTGGGTTACTTGATTAGTTGTAAAATGCCTTTCTAACATTCTCATCTCGACTACTACCTTCTCAACCTGGGAGACGTCAGTGAAGAACAAGGAGAGCGATTTCATCAAGGTATAAGTGTAATGGAGTGTTGATACCAAAGAAAATGGAATGTCAACATGATGGCAGATTTTTGCTGGACGCTGAAGAGAGACATTAAGACAAATAGCAAAAAGAGAAAAAGAAACCCGTTACATAGGTCGTTTGAAAAAAGAAGAGTTCGTTATAAGAGAAAAAGAAGTAAAGGCAGCAGCAGGTACTAAACTAGCGGAAGAAAATGAAAATAAGTGAAAAATGTGAGCGACAGCAACTTCGTCTTGTATACAAGGAAGATACTACGTGGTCGAAATTCTTGAATGACACTTTTTACATTTTTTGCTATCTTTCACCATTTTTAGAAATTGATGTCTACGGTTTTCGAAAAATCTTTTTATCAACAATGCAAAGAAACTATAGATTCAAGTTAAACAAGTTATAATTAGCAGAAAAAATGTTTGGTTTAGGTCAGAATAACTTTTTCTACTATTGCTCATAGTCATCCAAAAGGTTTTTCACTATTTCCATCGTTGCCCTACCATTATTCTCAATTCAAGCGAAATTTTGAGGGTACAGGGACTAACGAACTGCAGATTTGGATTCAGTGGATCAAATTCCATAAAAAATTTATTTGATACAAGTCAGAATGAATTTTTATGGTACTTTATTATACCGATTTAATGCGTTTTTACCGGTTTTTTGCATTTTTTATCACTTTTTGTCGGTTTCCTCGACTTGAGCAAAATTTTGAGTAGATACGAACTAACGGACTGCAGATTTGTATTCAGCGGATCAAATTACATAAAAAATATATCTTTTGCAGAACCGAAAAAATTTTCCCACGTCTGGATCAGTGGTTGTTTGCAATTTACATCAATTTTCCGCCATTTTTCTCGATTTAAACAAAATTTTGGAGGTATGTTGGACTAACGGACCTCAAATTCGGATTCAGCACGTCAAACTACATGGGGGGTAGATGGGTCTGGTTTCATGTACAGACCACTTTTTTTTGTGTGCCGGTGTTATTGATTTCAAAGACCGAGGAATAAGCCAGACACATTTTTTATGTTTTCAAATATTTCATATTTTAACTACCTCAGATCCCTTTGAATCAATAATAAAAATATTAATTTTGATGTAATTTATGCACAAGAAAAATTATTTTAAAATCCTCAAAAGTAAAAATGTTAACTTATACCTTTGAATTGTTGAACCATTCAGGGAAACCGTTATAGATTTTTGAAAGTTAAAATATGAAGTCAGTTTTTGTTTGAAACATTCAATATGTCAAAATCGTTGGATTTCTATATTGTCCCTTTTAAAAATCGAAATATTTTGAATCTGAATCTTTCGATTCCAGCAATCTAGATAAAATCTTTCTAACGTTTAAAGTTTGAAGCAAAATAAATTGCATATCAATATTTTCTATAAAACTTAAAAATTTTTGAATATACAAAAATCAAAAAGATTGAGTTGCGCAAGAATGATGTTCTTTTTGATGAATCCTAAGTGAGTGTAGTAAAGGTGATTCCAAAGACTTCGATTGTGTCAAATTTATGGGAAAAAAATTTTTTAAAATTGAAAAATTACTTTGTGTGTGGTGTCACCGGAAAGTGGACAACGTGAGAAAATCAGGTTTTCCGGTGTCTTTATCGGATCCGGTCTATCACCACCACATCCGAAGAAACTTAGTTTGTAAGTCGTATTGTCGTCAAAACAGCAGGAAACATTCAGTAAGTTATCTGATTCCTTCAAAGTAAAAGGCTTCCTAGGTTTCTCACAATTGGGCCAATAACTCAATTTATAAGTTGTACAGCCATCCATTGGAGTGACTGGTGGATAATATACTCTTTTCGCATTCCACGGTTGATCCTCCTGAAAATAATTTCGAAATTTTTATTCAATACTACAGTTTTCAAACAAGTTTTAAGTTTAATTCTAATTTTTATGTTTACACTAGCATTAGCACTTTGTATGTTTAAATTACATTGCAGTAAGACAAAAATCTTCTCTTGTTTATTTGAAATGATTTATACTTATATTTTTCACCTTCATAGGTGTTTGCGTAGGCCAATAACTCAATTTGTGAGTGGTGCATCCTTCCATTGGTACATTAGACTTCTCGTATTTTCGAAGTGGTTTGAACGGCTGAACAGGTACGTGACAAGTGGAATTGTAATAACTTAATTTGTACGTCGTATCACCTGAAAAAATTATTGCATTATCAAAATTAACTAATCTTATTTTGTTTCAATACAAAATATTTAATTTAAATAATTAAGCTATTAACAAGATTCCATTAATTTCTTTTACTTACCTGACATAGATGCACAAGGACAATACAAATTCTGTTGTGCTTCAATTGTTTCAGGCTTTGGTACAGTTTTCCAAGTGTAATCGTGTTTTTGAGTAGTGACATCTTGCATTGGTCCTCTGTCTAATAATTGTCTTTCACAAGGTACTATTTCTGTTTCCGGTTGCACACACCAATTCCCTAAGTAACTCAACTGAAAAATATATATTTAAAAAATTTTAATCATCTTGCAAAACTGATTATAAAACACGATTAAATTATTTATTAAATAAAAATTAAAAATGCGGGTAAATTCACGACAAAAATTTCTGTTTCAATTCCAAGAAAATTGTGAACTTCTTCTCAAGTATAAAGAATATCGCAACTTCGATTTTAAATTTAAATATTGGAATTAACTAGTATTTAAAAAGAACCAGTTCTATTAGGTTAAGATTCGATTCCCTCAAAATTACTTTTGATTTCTCACTCTGTGTGTAGTTTCATCCGAAAGAGGACCATCTCCAACTGTTAAACAATTCTCAGGTCGAAAAGGTTCAACAGGACTACCAGGGCTTTCCCAAAATGATAATCTGTAAGTGGTGTTGTCCTCCATCGGTAAATCTGGCTTCCAATAGTACTGCAATGACATTCAAATTAAATGTTATGAGATATCCCAAATTTTGTTACAATTGTAGAATAGATGTGAAGTGCCACGAGAGAAAGGGACTAAAACTCCAAACGAGAATTTTACAGGGCGAGCGATAGAAGTCGAGCTTATTCGGTAGTAAAAGGCGACTCCCGAAAATAAAAAGCTATTTTTTCAAAATAAATAGTAATGCCCGAGATTTTTTTCTGATTTTGTTTTGGATAAAGCAACTGAAAAAAGAAATGAAAAACGTATTTTCAATTCTTCGAGCTCTAGTCGCCTGTTCTCGAGGCAAGTCACATATAAATAAATATACTGCCATTAGAAAGGACAACAATCGAGCACAATTCTTCTCACCTTTATAGGTGCGTAAGATTTTGGAACATCCGGTTGAATGTACTTCTGTAAAACAGTAATAATAAAAAATATGTAAATTTAAGGATTCAAAACTATTCATTGATAATGATGAATTTTTAACTCAAATTCTATTTTACTTACGTAACATTTTGGCTGAGGAATACAACAACAGCAATTACAACCTTCATCGTGGCCCAGCTGAAATAGATAAATTTCACATTAGAATTCATGCTTCAAAGATAGAAAATAAATTTAAACACTTATAGGTTTTACCGAAATTCTTTCCTTACCCGAATTTCTTTTTTTGCTTCGATAATCGACAGCGGCCTTTCACGTTTGGGACTAGATAGAAAATAAATCTTTTTCATCCAAATTTAACCAAAAAATTGCATTATAGCTATTGTAATATAATATAATTATATCTAACTGTCTACTGTTACGGAATTTTTCGTGAGTACCTCTTCCCATCTTGTTCAGGGCTGAAGTTACGGAATGTTCCTCTACTCTAGCCCTAGCGCTATACCTCACAGAGTTGATATTACGGAAAATTCCGTTACACTGTTCAGTTTCTAATTATATAAATAAATATAAAATAATCAAAATTCTAGCCTCAAAATATAGCCTGATAGAAAAAATTTAATATTTCAACTCACAATTCCGCGGGACAAATCTGCATGATTTTGATAAAAAGAGATTAAGAATATCCAAAGAAATGTACAATTCTAAAGAAAGAAACGGATCGTAAAATTTTGATTAATTTCCCAAGTGACAGAAAGCCGGCAACAAAAACAATAGAAGAAGATTAGAGCGAAGTGAAACGAGGAACTTTTTTGGAAAAATCTTAAACTTATAAAGAGTATGTTTGCCAGGAACATACGACACGTGAAAAGTTTGGGTTCACTCAATAATTTTCATAGTATGTAAAAAATAGTTTTTTTTACAATTATTGCTATTCATTCGTATTGTTTATCATTGTATGTATTCAATGTAAATTCGAAAATAAAGCAGATGATCCCAAACTTTTGACCGGTAGTGTATGAATAAATAAGTAATTTTCCCAACAACAAAAAATTCAACCGAATATATACAAAATAATTATTTATTCATCACGCTAAATTAAGAGTACGGCGATTCTTGGTGTAATATTATTTGCTGTATGGTAGAAAATCATAATATACCTTAAATTTACTCTCTCGATCACATTTAGTACCAACAAATTAACAATTAATCCTTCTATGAGAAATAACTTCACATTAAAAACAATGCATAAATTATATTTGAAAAAATTTTGAAAAATAATTCAGTTCCGTAAAACTGAACACAATCTACGAATTCACAGGAGCCCGTACAAAAATCAAGAAAAAAATTCGTAAGACGAAAACGAAATAAATTAGCAGACAATCTCAATTTTGTTCAAAGAGACCTATAAAATTCAAATATTTCAATACTATATATCAAAACTCCATGACTATCGCTTTATTACCCTGCATGAAAATATCGAATTTTTCCGAAATTCGACATCTTTTCAAAGATCACATCGACTAATTTAGTCACTGAGCATTACAAAAATAATTCGTTATGTTGCGATTATCTTTAATTAGGAGTAAGTGCAGCTTATAAATAAATGTTCATATATACATAATAAATACAACTACCAATTTTGTTACAGCGAGACATTCACAGTTCCATTCACAAAAATAAGTATCCACACACAGCGAATAATACACGATGAAAATGCTTCTTGACATCAAAAAATCTTATGTTCCCAGTGAGATATTTTTCGCTTGTGACGCTCTAAAAGTGGCAGTTAGTCATGTGAGAGAATTTCGGCATTCAAGCTAAAGTAAGGCCGAACTTTTGTGCAATTTGGGGAGAATGAGTTGTCGCTACTGCTAGTAAAAGTGGAAGGTCAGCGGCATCCACGTCCAGAGAATTCGTCAAATTGTTTACATTTACATCACAAGGATCGACAGTCATCAACATTTCTGCCAAAGTTTCGCTCCTCAGCCACATCTCCCGTAGTCGACTCTCCAAAAGTCTAACGCACTGAAAAAAAAAATATATATTAATTAATACTTGAAATAAAAAAAGCGATCAGAAAAATTAGGCAATATTTCAAAAAGATTTCAAACATTTTGAACATTTCCGAAATATTTCGAAGATTTCAGATATTCAAAAGATGTCAATGATTTTACAAAGATTCCCAAGATTTCACAAGCATTCCAATAGATTTCAAAGACTTCAAAAATTACAAATATTTCCAAAGATCTCACGAAGGTTGAAAAGTGACGTATCCCTCGGCGAATACTTACATGTTCTGGAGATCGATATTTTCTCCATATGTACAAAAAGGCTTCCAGCATATTAGCAACAAGTCCAGACATTCCGATGGGAAGAGGTGAATTATGAAGGAGCGAATTACTGGACAAAATTCCAACTTGCCACGTATCAAGATCAGCTAAAATGCAAAGAGCTTCAGCTACAGGCTGATCCACTAAAGGGAATTTAGCATTAATCTTCACCTCTTCTCTCATCGGGCGCCACCATTCCTTCTTTTCGTGATTATTAATCTCCTCCTTCTCATCCTTGATTTTTCTCCTTGACTTCTTCTTCTTGAGCAGACCCTGCACTACCAATCCCCAAGTATAACCTGACCCACAAACCTCAGGAAACGAATTTCCACTCTCATTAACAGCCGGCACCTTCCTGCTGATCAAAGTCCTCGTAAACCCCACGTTTTCGTTTGTTTTTCTCTTCCCAAAGGGAATTTTATTCGAACGTGGCATAGGAAGTTCAATCACATTATTCGCTTCCATCAAAGCTTCAAGACTGTTTGAAGGCAATGTACACATTCCTTCATTACCTCCGGAATTTCCACAACTGCGAAGCACCTCAGTGGCGTTTGTAGGAGTTTCAAGATGAAGTTTGCTATTCTCATAACTTTGCGAGGGAGCGTAATTTTTTCTACTGCATTTCAAGCAGAAGCCCAAAGATTCATTTGAAGTTGCTTCTGGGGGAGGTTGCATATTTTTGGAAGACTCTGGAAAGTTCCTTTGGATGATTTTTCTCAAAACTCCTTCCGGAAGATCTGCTGATGTGCTTGGAACCCTCGTGAATGTGAAAGCACACTGACATTTACATCCTGGTCGTAATCTCGGCTTGAGAGGTTTCTCCTGTTCTCCTAATGTGAACAAAACCTGGGATTGTTCGCTAAAATTAACCAAGTCGACATTCGAAGGGTGAGAGAGAGTTTCTCTCAAACTGCAGAAGCTCAATTTACTTATCTCGCTAGTCTGATCCCGTTGAAGGGAATCAAGTTTCGCTTCCATAAAAGCTTCATCCACTTCTTGGTCGAATTTCTTCTCCAATTCCTGCAACACACTTCCTTGATGCAAACGCGAATCTTTTCCTAATTCCCGTGGCGATATTTCATTAACTACTACCTTCACTTTGCCGGTTGTGCTGATTTTTTGTTCACTCGTGTCCTTCAAATGAAAATCGAACTCCACTTTTGGAGGATCAGTGGCCAAAATATCGAGATTTTTCTTGAATGTGTTGCTCCTTTTCAATTTCGATGCCACTGGCTCGATTTTTATCCGGTCCTCAAATGTTACAGGATCAGTAGAGTCGGACTTGGTAGTTTCAACTTGTCGTTTCGCGTTCTTCTGATGAACTTGCAGTCTTGAGTTTTTGGGGATTGAAGGTTTGAATAATGAAAAGTGCTTCATTTTTACTTGGTCTAGAAGAACTATTGCCTCTTGAACATCTTGCTGGGATGACGAACGACGTTCGTATTGTTTTTTGACGATTCCACTGCGGATGAAGTAGGTTAAGAAAGTGAGTATGGAGTTAATTAAGTCGGCTTTGTCAGGATCTCCAGCGATTACTGTGTGAACGACCTTCACTGGATTTCCTAAAGCGCCGTACAAATCTCCGAGTTGAGCCCACAGAGGATTGCAGAGATATTGCTTCCGAAGTTTTTCTACCATTTGTCGATTGAATCCTGAGAGGACTGTGTGGACCCAACCGAGGTGATGAGTCAACACGGCAGTCACCATTGTACTCAGGAAGCTGAAAAAATATTTCTAATGTTAATATAGCATTCTATTCCAAGTTACATGAATTGGGCGATAGTTTATTGATAGCTTACAAATTCGTGGACTTGGTATCAATGCTGTCCAGAAGTTGGCACATTTCCTGGAGTCCGTGGTGTATTATGTTGATTCTCTCTTCTTTTGGGAATGTAGTATTCAGCATAGCATCGTGCCACAACAAAGGGGCAGTAGAGTTGGCGGAATCCATTAGTAGACGTAATAACCAAATTGTGCAACAGGACGATGCCCGATGCAATCGATTTATTAGTCCCTTCCCTTTGTTATTGTTCTGGCCTTTGCTGGAATCGGCACAAGAAAGGCGCAATCGATCCAGCATTCCCTCGAGCAGGGCCGCATGTTCCAAAAGCCTTGTCTCCATTTCCCTGAATCAGCAAATATATTCCTAATCAATAATAGAGCTTTGAGTTTTTAAGGGAACAAAGGTTTTTCCGTGGAGTTGACTCCTCGACTTTTGGATTTACACCAGATTTCAAAGATTTCAAGGATTTTAGAATTATTTTAATGATTTCACAAAGTTTAGGAAGGTTTCAGATTTAATTCTGTAATGTCTCAAAAAACTTCAAAAGATATCAAAGATTACCCAAATATTTCAAAAGATTTACAAAATTTCACAAAGATTACGTAAAATTCCACGAATTCAAACTAGTTCAAACTAGACCAAATATATAAATCGATGAAAGATTGTTTACTTTTCATGGCCTTGCGTAAGTTGAATCAACATAGCAAGTCCGAGTCTCGTCTTGTGTCGACGAATGTGATTCTCCTGTTCATTTGAATTCTCCCCATAGTGGCCGAATAAGTCATCCGACTCCGAATGACTCAAGGAAGTCGAGACAGCTCTTATCCATCTTCTTCGCAGGCTGGATAAACTACTACCAAATCCTGAGGAACTATTGCTATCCAATGAATGAGAGCCTAATGGATAAATTAAAAATATAAGAAGACATCCTCTTTTCATGAAGATGATTACTAGCTGAAGATTTATCAATTTAATGAGCATACTTCCAAGAGGAACAGGAACATCTATGTCCCAACCACTTCCTGTACTCGAACAGGTTGAGTTTTTTCTGAGCTCTGGACTCAGGCTGTTTCCTGATATATTTCTAGAACCAGGCCGAGAACCTAAAATGAAAAAAAAAGTTTATTTCAAAAATCTCAGAGTGAAATATAATGATCTAATAGTTTTTTTTCTTCGAATTTTACGTACATTGTGTTCGCATGCTCCCACTGCTAGAATTGGAATCAGTGTTAGTAGCGTGTGCTTCTTCCGCATGTCTCTCACTAAATGAAAATCAATTACTTATTATTTATTGATTTACTGAAATCGTTCTTTCATACGGATGTATATTTAAAAGAAAAAATCACCCTTGTTTGCAGACGCTGTGTTCTGATGCTGGGAAGACTTTGGTACTCATCATACATGGAGGTGAATTTATTGCGTGGATCTAAATGAAAGAGTGCGAAGCATAATATTTGGAGAAAATAAAACTTTTTCTTAAAATTGTCAAATGAAGAATATAGGAAGTTTTGAATCACCTTAAACGATGGTCCTCTGTATGTCATAGCTACTGTGCCAAATACCATTTCGCTTAATAAACTCACATCGTCGCAAGCAAGTTTTTCGTGCTGTGAATTAAAAAAATATATTAAAAATAAGAAATATGAATAGATCATTCATTTATGATCTATAATATTTTAAACTATAGAAAATACCTCGCAAACGCCGTTCACTTCTTCGGTTGAAGACTTGCATTTTTTATCCGTGCCACTCTTAAATATAGAGCACAGCAAAGGACAAGTTGTGGACTGTGATTTTTCAACAGCCAATGAATCAAAAAGGAGTTTCCTTCCACGCCACTCACACTCACGAAATAATAATATTCGTACTTGGTCGGTTCCAAAGTGCAAAAATGTCCTGCGAATTTAAATTGTCATTTAAAACTTGAACGTCAGGATGTGTAACAAAGCCATTCCAGAATAGATCGTTTGGACGTGATTTTGATGTAATTACAAAAATTATGATATTGATACATAATACTCCTGGGTGTTCGTAGAGTTGAATTCAACTGTTTATAAGTGCAAATGTCTATTGCTCTTTCTAAAAATGATCTTTCAATTTTGACGTGCGTCTCACTGCACCTCAAAATGCTGTTATTTTAGTCAAATATATACATTCTAATTAGGGTACAAATTTTGGCGTTTCAAACTTGATACTCCTCCGTCATTATTATGTAGAAAAAATCCAATCCAATTTTATTCCAAAGATGAGACTCTAATATTAGATATTGCCATCAAAACTTGGGAGAATTTCATACCTTAATGTTCAAACAGATTGGTGAAAAACGTCTTTTTTTTTTGTTAAATATATCCTAAGATGTAAAATAGAAAAATCTCAAACTTGCAAGATGTCTTCAGATGGTACAACTCTGCTCATTGTCAAATTAATAATTTTATAAAATTTTATATTTTCTTGATTATTAGTTTCATTAATATTAAAAACTGCCTAAATATTATATCTATCTAATACAGAAAGAAAGAAAATAACACATAAATTGTAAAAACAAAATCATTTATTATTATCAATCATTAATTTTACAAAATTATTCGAATTAGACACTAAATCCATCGAATAAATAACTTCAGGTTTCGAACCCAATAATAATTTGTCAACCTTCCGCGATTTTGTCAGTTTTTGAAAATATGTACCCTACGAGGCCCAGTTAAAAAAATTTATGGGATAAGCGAAATTGGAAAATCTGAAGCCATCCTGATAATTGGAGGTTTCATATTTTACAGGGTATATTCTAAGAAAAGAAATTGTTTTCCCGTCGGACCGAAATATCGTAATGCATTGTGGAATGGCTAAATAAGAAAGAAAGACGATTTAAGGATTGTTCTAAGACCAAGGATCAGCAATGGTTCAATGGGATTTTTCCTGTGGAGTCATCAGAAAATAAGAATTAAAAATGTACACAAGAACCGCCATTGAAAAAACTTCGTTTCTATTTATTAATTATTGTACTCATTATTAAAAATTGTGATCTAATGCCAAAAATCAGATTCGATTGAAATATATGAATAATATTTTATGTACTTCTTAATTACTGCGGTATAATAAAGATAGTAGTGTAAAGAATATATAATGTTTTATCACCATTTTTTTATCGAGTACAAGCTGAGTCCAATTTCAGAACCTATTTTACTATTATTACTATTTTACATCTAAGAAGATATTCAACAGGGAAAACGAAGGACTTCACTGGTCACGGTTTTTGAATCGCCTTTTTTATGCTTGAAGGTATGTGATTCTCTTAAATTTTAATGAAGTATATTAATATGAGGGTATGAGGGACTTATCTTTAGAATAAAGTTGAATTTCTTCTTCTTCATAATAATGATAGAGAAATCTCCAGTTAATAACGTTTGGCATTTTGAAGCAAGATTTTGTATTTATTTTTGTATTGGAATTTGTCTTCACTCAAAATGTATTTTTTGTAATTTTAGAAAAGGGAAATAAATATTAACACTCACAAAATCATAGTGTAATTTAACTCTGCGAACATCCAAGAACATTTAGTCAATATAATTTCTTCTTTGATTACGTCGCAACCACTTCCAGACGATCTATTCTAGAGTAAACCAACAATATATTTTACAATACATACAATTTACATTTGTTGCAATAATATAAATTAAAATTGTTTTTTTTTCTTGCTAAATGATAATATTGTTTTTTGTCTGGAAGTTCAAAAAAGTAAAATGATAAAACTAATTCCTGAATGAAAGCGTTCATAAACAAAAATAAAACAGATATGTCATTACTAAGAACTTGTGATTAATTTCTCGCTATTGTTGCGCAAAAACCTCAATATAGGTCACAAGTTCCAATCGTCTCGATTTCCACTTGTATTGATAAAATAATGAGCAATCATTTAAAAAGATAAGATAACAGTGACATCAACGACATTAAAAATACTTGAAAAACAATAAATTTGTTTACAATCTTAAGAAACCCCTTAGCTATTCTCTGCGGTTCTATTTGCCTAAAAACAATTTCCTCTCTTACTTTAAATAACTGCAAATAATGGATTAAAAATCGTTAGATCAGAAAAAATGACACAACTCTTTCCTGCTAAGAATCGAACAATGCAGTCCTAATCGAATTCAATCATAATTTATTGCTAGAATTGAAAATTAATCTTATTGACAGTTGCAATGATTATATCAAAAGGTTCAAGCCTCCAAGAACTTATAGGTTAGAATTGCGTTGATGAACGGCATGAATGGCAATTCACTAACCAACTTTCTTTACTTTCGCAATACGCGTATGCAACTTAATATTGTATAAATATTATAGTCGTTCCCATAAAAACATTCGAAAGCGTAATTTTGTAGTTTTTAATTCTTACAATCAAAATAAGCACAAACCAATTCAAAAATCAGTCTAAGAGGTTTGAGATAGTGCAAACTGTTTAAAAACTTTTTAAAATATGATGGAAAGCAAGAGAAACTACTAAGAAAATGGAACATGGTTCTGATCCGGGCTAGTTCTCACCTATCGTTGGTCCCAATCCCAATATTTAGCGGCGAATTACCCTCCACTGTACTCTGCTTGTTGAAACTTTTTCTCGGCGACAGCAGTTTTGTAATCAAAGACATCATAAGTCGACGATGAACAAAAAAATTGATGCATTTCCTGTTCAGCACCTATTTGGCGATTTTCTCGATACCATTTCACACGAGACTGCACCATACATATTCACGAGTTGTAAGACGACTGTAAATAAAGTCACGTGGGTCACGTGCGGTGAAGAGTCATATGATTCCACGAGATATTGTTTCGTCAGATAATTTAGTTAATTACGTTCGTTTCAGATAAATGTCCAGATGATTTCTATTATTATCTTGCCAGCAATAACGGAAATGCTGAACGAGGTAGTGGAAAGGGGACTTCTGTCGGTAAAAGCACTCAGAGTGACAGAGTTCGCTCTTACCGATGATTCAAATAAAGGCGCGCAGAATCAAAGTATGGACATTTAAGCACTGTTGTTAAACGCTTCAAAATAAAAACTTTTGGAATTCTAGACATTGGAAGTAAAATACTTTCAAATTGGGCCTTTTACACAGTTTGTTTTCAAATTTTAATGTTCGAAGTTGTCCATTTTCTAACTTCATGCACATTTTTCCGAATGTAAGTATTTTTAAATCGGAAGTATTCGAATAAGTTTCTTTGAATCAAGGAATTTAAAATTTAGGAATCCAGAAATTTTTGATTTCAAATTTAAATTAATTAAAACGTCAAGGATAAAACTGTTCAACCTAATCTATAAACTTTGAGAGTCCAAAATAGAACAATTTTGAAATGTAAATGTTAAAGACTCAGCCGCTAGAAGAATTGGAAGTTTGAAAACTTCGAGTGTTTAAAAATGAATAATCTTCCAATTTCAATAGTGACCAAAATTGACAATTTGTCAATTCAAAAAATTTTCAATATTTTTAATGCACTATATTGAAGGAAATAAAATCTCAAGTCCAGACCTTGAAAAAGAACAATCTCGATATCTAAACAATTAATTTACAGTTTTTGAAATTACAATTAAATTATAATTAGAGAATAAGTTTAAATCCAAACGTCAACTGATCCTTGGAAATCAAACAACTTAGATTAAGAGAATTTCTGAGTAAGCCATTTTTAATTCTATGGATTCATATAATTATTTCGTTGTTTTTAAAATTATTATTAATAATCACAAAACAAATACGTGAAAAGAAAGATAATTCTTCTGCAGCCTATTTAAAATTTATAGCTTTTTGAGAATAATTATACATAAATAATTTTAGGAGGCGTTTATATGCAAATAGAAATTATGTGGAGAAGATTAGTTTAATCAACAAATCACTTTATTTAGTTCATCTTTGGGACTTCTTCTTAGTGGGACGTCTTCGTCCACATTTTTTCGCATTTTATCAGCAAGTATGAATCGATGAATATACGCGGTGTCCTCTGTCGAATCAGTGGCTCGTGAAACCTTGAAAGCTTTCTTGACATAATTCTTACTTGATATCGGCAAATATACGGGAAATTCGATATTAAAACTGATCAATAGATCGCCCCGTTCCTTTGAATTGTTTACGATTGGCAAACCTTCTCCTGGCACTCGTTTCTGATAATCGGGTCTATTTTGGAAAAGAAGAGGAATCACATTATTTCAGTCTATATTATTTTGTTATATAATATTTTCTATATTAATGAATTATAAAGCTTGTTGACTGCAAAAAGAACATTTCAAGCCTGGATGTTTGAGATTTCCATGAAATAATAACAATTTAATAATAATGACAAATTTTAACAATTTTACATGAACATTTTGAAAACATTTTTCAAACTCTAAAACTGGAGTCGAAACTTCTTGAACTTTCAGCAGCAACCCATGAATATCAATTTCGCTTTGATCATTATTAAAGTTTTTCAATACGTTTTTCAAAGTATATATAATTGAAAAGTTTTTAATACGATGAATTTTTATTGGCTTACGTAATAACTGATGTAATTGGAATACGCAAAATTCGATCATCGATTGTATTTACGGTGACCGTCAATCCTGTCAAAGCTTCTTGCAAGAAGACGTTGACTGTCATCATAAGATTATCTCCATTTCTCTTGAATATATCATGAGATCGATCCTCCGTAATGAAAATTACGTCAGCTATGAATACCCATTGAATGTACAAAAAGACACTTATTCAGGAAATGTAAATAAAAGAATGAATGGAAAATAGATTAACATACTTTATAAGAGAACCAATTTTATTTTCAAATAGGAACATTTTAGTTAAGTGGACATTTTTTTTCAAATACTACATCTTATTCTTCGGCGTAGCCAGGATTTTTTTCAAACGGGGCTTGAGCAAAGGCAAAAATGAATAAATATTTATTTCACTAGTAGGATTTTTCACTCCATGTATACCGTCCGCAGACGAATTTTTTATTTGAAACGCTCGTATTCGCCTGAACCTTTTGTCAGGGGATTGGAAAACTGCAGAAAACCCAAACCTCCGGGGCGCAGTCGATTACCGACATAAAGCGAGTTCAGATGTGGACATTCGATAGCATCGAATGCCCGCACCTATCCTAGGCGTCAAATCTCCCGCTTGACAGTAATTGAACGTAGTGAAAACACGCTTGAGCGAGATAGTCCCAAACGGTCACCCACCCGAGCGCTAACCGCGCCCGTCGATGCTTGACATTGAGAGTTTCCGCCAAGTCGAGAACCATCTCGCAGCTACTGCCGTCGATAACAATATATGAGTATAAATAATGTAAATTATCATATCTATTATCTCTGAGGGTCTTCTGGGTTGACAAATAAAAAAAGTTTCAAAAAACCATTTTTTCATGGCGGTTAATACCTCCTGTTCCCTCCTTTTATTAAAAAAAGAAAGACGATTTTTCTAACATGAACAACAAATTTTTGAAACAAAGAAGAGAATTGGAAATAAATTTTCGATCAAAATTGATAACTTGAACAAAATCATTGAATTTACAAAATATAATTACATCTGTTATAAAAAAAGTGTCTTTCTTAACAAAATAGGGTAATATTCAACTAGAAACAGTTACTTTCTCAATAAATAGTTGTATTTCGGCATAGGAGAAAAGAGTTTCCTACAGTAAACGATGGGTGTCCAACAAAACAATTTATTTCTTGACCAAAAAAATAACTTCAAAAAAAAACAACGTTCTTATCACATGGAAGATGAATTTTTAACAAAAAAGTTGAATTTTTTATTTGGAAAAATGAGTTTTCAAAACAGCTGAATCCGAAACGAAATATTCATATTTTTTATTAATTATAATAATTTCAACAAAACGGTTTGATTCACAAACAAATATGATTAATATTCAATTGAAAACAGTTGTATCTTCAGCCAACTAATTGAATCTTCAAACAAAAAATCAGAGTTTCTACAGTAAAATATGAATTTTCAATGAAATAGTTGGATTTTCAATATTTTCATCAAAATAATTTAATTTTGAACCATTTAATTACATTTTCAACAAAATTATTCGATTTTTATACAAAAAATAAATATTTTACTAAAAACAGTTGAACAGACGAACAGAAAATACTGACTTCCTACAGTAAAAGATGAATTTTCAATAAAAACAGTTTAATTTTTGTTCAGAAAAAATTACTGTTACGAGATGGTTATAGAATTTGAAACAAAAAATACGACAGTTTTACAATAAAGATGCGTTTTCAACGAAACCATTGAATTTTTTATTTACAAAATAGACGTTTACAAATTAGTTTGATCTTCGACAAAATAATCATATTTTCAGAATTTTTCAGCATTTTAAACATAATAGCTTGATTTGCAAATAAAAAAGATTAATATTTAACTACAACCAGTTGCACTTTCAACAAAATACTTAAATTTTCACACAGATCATATGAGTTTCTACAGTACAAGATGAATTTTTAATGAACAGTCCGATTTTTGATAAAAAAAGATTACTTTCAGAAAATAGTTGGATTTTAAATTGAAAAGATAATACTTTCCTACCATGAAGACTTAATTGTCAACAAAACTGTTGAATTTTTTATTCAAGAAAATTACTTTTACAAAATAGTTACTTTTTTTAGAATAATTGTATTTTCCAGAAAGGGTAAAATTTCTAACAAAATGATTAAATTTCGAATCATGTTACTACATCATCAACAAAATTTGTAAATCATAGTACAAAAAAGATAATTTCACATCTAAAAACAATTAAATCTTCGAACAAAAAATACCAGTTTCCGAAAATAGAAGATGAATTTTTAATGAAACAGATAAATATTTAATTTAAAAAAATACTTTTACAAAATGTTTTTGACTTTTGAACCAAAAATACGACTTTCCTACCATGAAAGATGAATTTACAACACAACAAAAAATTGATTGCGTCTTGCAGAATTTTTTTGATTGGTGCAAAAGCATGTTCTTTGGTGTTAAATGCACACTTTTTTTTGGAAAAGTTGAGATTTCTTTGGTTTGAACGTTCTAGGGCCGTTCAAGAACTACATGACGCTATTTCAAGGAATTTTCTTTGAAAAACGTTAGTAATCAACCCAAAAATGTGTCCAAAAAGTTTATTTTTTAACCAAACTGTTAAATTTCAGTTTAAAAACACTGAATATGCAACTGTGAATACAAAAGTTTGATATGCAGTTGTAAAAGTATATTTAAACCAAAGAAAAGAACATATTTCAATAAAAGCATTCAATTTTCAACCGTAGAAATGGATCTAGAAATAAATAAAATCAATTTTCAATAAGTTGTTCCACTTCAATAGAATGAACTTTCTCAGTGCAGAGAATCGACTCGAAATTTCGAGGAGGCATTGAGCCCCGAAGCCAACCCCCTGGCTACGCCACTGTCTCATTGTCCAGAAAATAAATTTACCAGGTATTTTTGCAGGTCCTTGGTCACCTTCTTCTGGGAAAACGATTTTAGTTCCCGCTGGTAATCCAGGCTTAATAGGTATTGAAAGAATTTTTCCCCTCAATTTCGTATTTGATTTGTCATCGCCCACTAAGATGAGTCTTTGTATTTTCATTTTTTTCAAACCACCAAAGAAGACCTATATATATTTCATATATGTGTAAAATATCGTGTTTTTTCTAAAGAGTAAATAAATAAAATAAAATTTCAGAACAAATTCAAGAAACATATTTTTTTGAATGATAGTATGTTAAATAATAACATAGAAAGTATACCTATTCGAACAAAAAAATGTGATAATTTGTTTTTCGAATATCGCAAATCTATTCAGAATCAGAAAATTCACAACCCATCAGACATGATTCAATAAAGAAAGTAATTAAACCTCGGATAAAGTCAAGTATAAGGGCTTGATCAGGGGTTCTTCTTTGCACTTGATTCCGCGTCCTTCCGGAGTTTCATAAACGGGCATAGGATTTTGAAGGATGTCCAATAAATCAGCATACGGACTCGCCGTTCCAAAAAATTCCCTTTTAATTTGAAAAATTGTAATAAATTGAAGATCCGCACCATTTATTATTATTGTAAATTGTACCATGAAAAATTTTTACATTCTCATTCTGAATGAGAAGGTATTGGTTTTATGTGAAAATTGACTTTCGCGGATTTGATGAAATC
>WSXT02110747.1:1020-25374 GCA_011762715.2 Neuroterus valhalla
ATTCCGCGCATTTTTGATACTTTGACTGAACAAAAATTTACATAATCGTTTGGTAAACGTTGGACCAAGCAATATTTAAGCAGAATAAAATTCAAAACGTCTCAAAAACGTTTCCAAAACATTTGACCAAAGAAAATGTTGAGTGATTACAACTTCAACACGTATTTCAAACGTTTCTAAAACATTTAAAAGGAATTTGGTAAGCGTTCGAAAAAAGTTTGAGATACATTTGAGAAGTAAAATTTTTAACAATCGAAGTAACGACCGTATTCCAAACGTTTTGTAAACGTTTCATCAAAAAATTTATCCGATAGATGGCGTGATCTTTCTCTCAGGTAGTAGGAAATTATGATGATTGCTATATATACGACTTTCAAACATATGTTTATAAGAAAAGACACAGGAAAGTTATCATTAGAAATTAGGGTACGGTCTAAATACCATTAAAAGTATATTAGCTACTAAAAAAAAATTATTTTTTGATCGAATGTTCTTCAAACCCTCTTAAAACGTTTTTTAAACGTTGGAAAAACGTTCTGTAAACGTTTGATAAATGTCTTGCCAACGTTCTAAAGACGTTTGGAAATTTAATTTGCTCAAATTTTGTTTGGTCTAACGTTTACCGAACGTTTATGAAAAGTTTTGTTCAGTCGAAGTATCAAAAATGTGCGGAAGTATCCGACGTTTTGGAAACGTTTTTCTCACCAAGATGTACTAAGGTTTTACCGTTTGCCAGAAAACGTTTGCAAAACGTTCGGTGTTATCCGGGATTAAGTCACGCTTCTCTCTTATAAATCTTGTTATTCCCACTATTATACAACACTCCCAAGTATGTTATACACGATGAATGATTAATGTCTACAGGATATGTATTTCCGTTTATATCTTCAGATGGGGAAATCGACGGAAAGCATAAAAGTTAATTCATTGGGGCGGGCCACTTTTGGGAAAGTCTATTGCTTATGAAAAATCCAACGTTTCTCTCCGCGTTAGGTATGATAATCTTCAGGATAATAAGCAGAATTTAAACATTATCTTCATTTGGACTCAATTCTCACAAACACTACCCGGATAACACCGAACGTCTTGTAAACCTTGAAACGTTTGAAAATTTTGGTGAAAAAACGTTTTCAAAACGTCGGATAATTCCGCGCATTTTTGATACTTTGACTGAACAAAAATTTACATAATCGTTTGGTAAACGTTGGACCAAGCAATATTTGAGCAGAATAAAATTCAAAACGTATCTAAAACGTTTGCAAGACATTTATCAACCGTTTATCCAAGTTTGGGAAACGTTCCAAGAAGGTCCGGAAAACGTTTGATCGAAACATGAAATTTTTTCCCGTGTCTTTCCTTATAAACATATGTTTGAAAGTCGTTGAAAATGAGTTCCTGGTAATAAGTTCAAAATTTTATTTCTCAAACTTCTTCTGAACGTTTACCTAATTTCTTTTAGGAGTTTTCCAAAAGTTTTGAAAGCGTTTGAAATACGTGTTGAATTTGTAGTCACTCGAAATTTTATTGGTGAAACATTTTTGAAAAGTTTTGTTTACTTGAGTCTCAAAAATCAGCGGAAGTATCCAACGTTTCCAATACGTTTTTCTCACCAAAAATTTGAAACGTTTTTAGTTGAATATGTAATAAAGATACAAAATCTCAAACCTTTATCAAAGTATGAGAATATTATTATTATTATTATTGCAGCCAAGGAATTCGCGTCTCGCAGCACTGAGGTTACCTGTAAAATAAATACACTTATATAGACCTCTCTCATGAGGCCGGTTTCCGCCATAAAGGCGTTTGTCACCGCAAGGGAATGTCTTTGAAATCATCTGATTCACAAAAAAAAATTCTGAATGCTTCACTCTGGGATTTCCTAGAACATCACAATCACAGAGGATGTTACTTTCGTTTACTTACAGAATATGGGGAAGGAAGTATAAGAAAGAGTATATGATATTGACTGAAAATGTTTATTCAGCATAGGACAGTGTAATAAATCAGATTTACGAAATAAATCCTTGTACATACCAACAGACAACCTCTTAAATTTAAATATAATGCTTTCGAGACTTTATACAAAAAACAATGTAATAACAACACACAGTCACGACGAATCCCACTTTGGATATTGCGGATAAACCGATTCTCGTTTCACGTAATAATTACTTTATAATGTCTAGCCGCTACACGAACTACTTTTTTTTCTCAAACTCGATTATAAACTTATGACATACAAATAACATTCGCTTCACTGATATTAATTTATAAATTATATATACATTCGCACTTTTACCCACAATCGCTCGCCGTTGCACTCATGCACTGAGGTCGCTATAATATATATATTTATGTATATATTAACAATACGATATACAATTTTATTGGCAGGCGGTTTGTGTCAGATTGGCGCTAAAATTTAAGTATTATAATTTACTGATGTGCATGAGATAATGGAGCACCGCGAGAGGTTTTGATGCAATGAATGAGGACAATGAGGTGCATCTTCGAACACCGTACCACGTTTAAAGATTTCAAAAAAGGAACAATTTCGAATAAAAGATTAAATAAAAACATATATCTTCATTTGATGAAGATAATTCAGGAGAAAAAACTAACGCTAAAGCAATTAAAATGATCAAATTAGATTTGAAAATTTACAAATAATTTTAAAATTATCATTTGGTAGAAAGAATTTCAAAGCTTTGAGAGCGAATAAATTTTAACAGTTCCAACAGATGCGTTTAAACACCCCAAACATTTTTTGCTCACAGAAGTGAGCTTCCTGGCGTCTTATGTGTTCAAGAAAGAATCTAAAATTAATTCCCAGCGATTCGCGAACGGTAAAACCCCTTTGGGTTGGTGACTTTAATGCTTGGTGTAACAGACGCCAGGAAGCTCGCGCTCTGTTAACGCAAATCCACTGCCTAAATTTAGTGTCTTATCCTACCGAAAGCCAAATAACAGCGATATACGATCAATTACTTTGACGAGACAATGACTTCCTAAAATACTCATCTCGGTACGAATGTTCGATTCATGAATAAAAAATGCGTTCTGCCCACTTATATGGAAATCTGGGATCCCAAAAAGAGTTGACGCAAAACACCTTCTGACAATTAAGTACAAAAACTGACAATAATTTAAATAAATAGTTACATTTTTTTGACAGGAATCAAAAATCCCACTGAAACGTGACGTCTCTACAACTTTTTCACACAAAGTAGACAAAACAGATGAATGAAGATCGAATATGGATCGCATAGTGAAGTGACACTTTATAAGTAATCAGTTCCATGCGCTCGCGAGGACAGAATTTTAATCGTGTCGCACCGCCGTAAACGCCTTATAATTAGTGTGTAGTATCTAGATAGAGATATAAATAATATATATGATTACGCAATGATTAGAGTCCTCCTTGCTTCACCGAGGCGAACCTAAGAAATTATAATTCGATAAAATCCCAGCAAGGCAACCCACCCACCCTCCCGGATAGCGAAAAACATAACGTAGAGTGTGTACAATATGAATAAATGTTATAGAATTACATTAGGATTCATTACTTTATGAAGATAGGTCAATATACATGTGCAGCAGGTCCACGCATGCACGTGCATCGATTTATACTATTTTTCGAGAGCACACGAAGAAAAATGGATGTTTAAATGTAGATATAAAGAGGATGAGAGCCAAGAATGCAGCTATTTATGTTCAACACCTACTTCTTTTTCAGATGTTTGTCCTAAAAATACTTTTGTTCACAGGGTCTTATAAATCGGCATTCAAGAAACGGACGTTTGAATGCTTCTAAATGTTTACCATTCAAATGTCGAATATGGTCAATGCGACATAATTCTGTTTCAGATAAGAAATCAATTGATACGCGTTTGAAGGCTTTAAAATGTGTCTTTTTCAATGCTATCCCATGCCGTGATCCAGCAATCATAAATTTTTGTTTACTATTTCGGATATTTTAGTTGAACATTTAGCAGAATACAGAGCGAAATCTCATTTTTTTTGATACCTACAGATATACTGTCAGAAATTTCTTTTTCAGCGATAAAGGAACACTTTCACGGTTAAAATGCAATCGTTTACGAAATAGAGTAGGAAACAGATACTTTAACGGTTAAAGTGTCAGTTGTTGAACTAAGAATCGTTTGAAAGATAGGCGGCTCTACTTTAACGCATAGGAGATGCAGTTGAACGGATAAAGTGTGAAGCACTTTCACCGTAAAATGCAATCCTTTCACAATTAAAGTGCATACTCTTAGCCTTAAGCTAAGAGTTTAAGAGTGAAAAGAATCTGCTTTTAAAGTATCTTACTCTTACAGGACCGTCTTTATCGTTGAAAGGAAATTTCTGAGAGTACACATAAATTAAACATCTAGATGACTGTCTTAAAGTCAAATTTGAAATATGCTAACCCCGAATATCTCGAGAAGTTATTCACTGCAAATTCCTGTTAGTCAGATTGACAGCGACAACCGATGATTTCTCGAAGAATTTTGAAGTTCATCTCTCTTACTCCTTCACTGTCCTCATCTCTTCACACTCGCGCTTGTGTTTTGTTCCTTTCGAGTCAGAGCGACTAACCAAAGACTTTACAAGACTTCTGCTGACGACTAGAGGAACAACCCAAGGATTTTGGAGAAGTTTGTTGACGGTCGTTAAGAGAATTTTTCAGTGAATAGCCCCTCGGAATATCTAAATGTTACAGGTGAACATCCATTTTTCTCCTTGTATGAAAATATCACACGCGCGTACGTGTACGCGAACACGCTTGTACTGGCAGTGGGCTCAGTTTCCTCAATACTCTGGTAGTACGGAGTTCTTATCACAGAGATATCAATGTTTGGTACTTTTGTAGTCTTAAGCCACGATCGCTCAACTTGATTCTTCAGAAGTTTTCTGAAATTCTGCGGTACACGATCAGTGAAACAAGCGTAACTTGAAATTAATGAAACCGGATGTGTTACCATCGGTAATTTTCGCGAGCTTAAAAACGAACTCTTTGTATGGACTGGACCGAGAGTCGTTGTTCACAAAGTTCTAAGACAGGATTAATGGATAAATTATACTTTAAGGCACGGCCTTTAAAATCATGAAACTGTTTTTCTGAAAACTTGTGTCGCGAGGTCGAGAACGCGATTCAAAACGTCGAAAAAAAAACCAAGAGAGAAAAGTATGTGAGATGACGATGACGAACCTTGTCGGGAAAGAAGAGGAATAAATATATGCAAGTCTTTAAAACAGAACGTTGTTGAGTCGTTCCCTTACTGTAATGCTAAACCCGGAAATTGCAGTGAACGCGCTAGAATGCCTCGAATTGATGACGCTGGAGTTACTCCACCGTCAACTAAGAAGCCCGAGCAAACTGAATCACCGAGTTTTGTCTCTGTGCATTGATCCCGGACCGCTCGTGTTCCATGGATTCGAGGATCATTTTGCAACGCTTCCTCGGTGGGAGTATCAGGGTTTCCCTGACAGGAATCACCAGATCGAGAGGATCTGGTGATGGTGCTGGACTCACTGGATTGCTGCTAGGAGGTGTCAGAATCGGATGCTTTTCAACCCTGACTCCGTACTCCCTTTGACGTTGTTCCTCGACAGCTTCTAAGGCAGCTTCGACCCTCCTTCGAGCGTCGTTCCCTGGAAGGTTGAGTAGCGACGAACAGTCGTTTCCGGCGATGTCGTTGTTCTGGCCCCCGTATGACGAGTAGGGCGAGTAGGCCGGCGACAATTCCGGATAAAGGAAGACCTGAGATGGTTCCTGGGTCTGTGGAGCCACAGGAAGAGTCTGGAACGACCTTTCCTCCACAGCCGCTGCAGCTGCTGCCGCAGCTAGGAGCGCGGGGTTCACTCCCATTGGACTTGGTGTGGCCTGAGAATACTGATCCCTCTGATAAAGGTAATATGAGAAATCCCCACATTGCAGATAACTTGACGCAGTCGTATGGCAGCTTTCATCAGTCTTATTCTCCTTGTCACTGCTCGTGCCGGTGATACTTGTGGTACTGCTGGCCGGTGCAATCTCAATCACGGGATCAATGGAGGAGTCACGGGGTGAATTCGAGCTCGAGTCCGAGTGCACCTTGATGTGAATTTCCATGTTCTTCTTGTTGGTGAAAGTCTCATTGCAGAGGGTACACTTGTAGACCTTGGAACCAAAGTGATTGACCTGGTGCAGCTTGAGAACATGGTTATAGCCGAAGGATTTTCCACAGACTTCACATTTGTAGGGTTTTTCACCAGTGTGGGTCCGAGTGTGAACCTTGAGCTGTTTCGAACACGTGAATCCCTTGCCGCAGGACTTGCAGACATAGGGCTTTTCACCAGTGTGTGTGCGCATGTGGATGACAAGCTGGCCACTCTGGATGAAAGTTTTGGCACAGACGGAACACTTGTGAGGTCGCTCGCCCGTGTGTATTCTCATGTGTCGGTGAAGCTTCCCACTGTGCTCGAACGCTCTCTCGCAAACGTCACACTTGTAGGGGCGCTCCTTGGTGTGGATGCGCCTGTGAACACTGAGATTCTCTTTGACGGAAAAGGACTTGTTGCAGTACTCGCACTGGTAGGGTTTTTCACCCGTATGGGTGCGATAGTGCCTCGTGAGTCTCGCCGGCACCGCGAAGGTCTTGCTACAGATGTTACATCTGTAAGGATCCTCTCCGTCCTTTCCATGAGACCTCATATGACTCTGATAGACGTTCTTCTGGTCGAAAATTTTTTGGCAGAGCATACACTGATAGGACTTCTCGTTGATTGCTGTCAAACGATCTGCGGATGGGGTCGCGAATACCGTCAAGTCCGGACTGCAGACAAGACTTTTGACGGACTTTGTCGGCTCCAACTTCGGGGACACAATCGACATCGGTTTCTGTCCCGCTTCTCGCTTCAGAATGGGCTCCTGATAATAGCCCACCATTCTGGATGCCCAGCTGTTATCTGCAATGTAAAAGAAAATATATATAGTCAAACTCTCTGAATTCGAACTGGGCGTCAAAAGCAAATCTATATGAGGGAAAGATATGGATCGTCGTTTGTAAACACGGCTAATCGATTGCGTGTCATGAATTTGCGAAATCTTTATTTACTAATGCCGCATATTCTGTTCAATAAGAGAAAAGGTTTCTTTCGAAAACCTGACTTAGGATGAGTTGCAAATTTAAAATTCAAAAAATTTCTAAGATATTCATAAGAATACCAAGTGGAGTTGGATGAATTCCAAACAATTCTCAGAAAATTAAAACGAGATTTAATGAATTCAAGTAAAAAATTTCACTTATTTCAGTAGAATGAAAGTAAATTCAGAATTCCAGGGAACTATAAGATACTTTGATAACTTCATAAGAGTTAGAAATTTAGATTAGAATGGATGAAAGAACAATTAACAATTTTTCTAATTTCCATGGGATTGAGTAAAATGCGAAGGGGAAGAATTCAGGGCAAATTCAATAATTCAGGTGGATTGCAGAAAATTCTTCAAATGAGAAAACCATTGAATCAAATAGAATTAGAGTTATTTTGGAGGAATTTCGAAAAAAAATGATAAGGATACGATGAGATTCATAAAAATTGAAGGTAAATTTTTGACGATTTTAGGCGGATTGGAATGAATTTGAAATTATTTTGGAAATTTATTAGATCATTGAAATTTCGAGCAAATTTAGAAGAACTCCATTTCGTTACTGCTAGTTAAACAATATTTTTTCCATGATAGTATCTAATTTCATCGAACTC
Source organism: Neuroterus valhalla (assembly GCA_011762715.2). Classification (NCBI taxonomy): domain Eukaryota; kingdom Metazoa; phylum Arthropoda; class Insecta; order Hymenoptera; family Cynipidae; genus Neuroterus; species Neuroterus valhalla. The sequence goes on from WSXT02110747.1 coordinate 8,767, forward strand.
TAAGAGATAGCAGATCAGAGTTTAGTAGGGAAATTTGTTTTCTAACAATGAAGAAATGGAACAATCGGGCGGGGTCCCAAATAAAAAAAACCATCTGATAAAATGGAATTGAGTTAATTCAAGGAAATTTGGAAGAATTCAAATGAACGGTATAAAATAAAAAATATTCCATTGATTTCAGTAAAATTCAGAACTAATGAGAAATAATTTTCAAATTATTTAATCAATGGATTAATTAATGATTTGATGAAGTCCAAAGAATACGAGAAGAACTCATAAGTAGTCAGGGTGAATTAAAAAAACATTTGAAAAAGATAAATTATATTAACTGAATACCCCAAAGTTTGCGGTACTCAGTAATTACTGTTCGAATTAAATGCGATTGAGTGCAGAATTTTCGTTATCCATTCAAGAAGTAAGATGAATTTAAAGAATTCAGAGATATTTAAAATAGTTCTGAGAAAATTCAGAAAAAAATCGACTTTAATATTATGTAGTTATTCCTTGAATTCTCTGCTTTAATTTTCTGAAAGGAAAGTAACTATTGTGAGGTTTTTTTTTTATGACCAAGAGTGACATTCGGAAGACTTTACTGACTTCAAGAGATTTGAAAAGAATTCCCAAAATTTCACGTTACTTTAAATAAATTCAATTTGACAAAATAAGAAAAGATAAAATTTATTTGGAGTAGCGGATTTTAAAAGCGAGTAAGCCTTCCAAATTCGAGTTCCAACGACTTTTTGAGTTGGAAACAAAAGATACAGTCAAAACAAAATAAAAAAATCTTTTCCTTCGAAATATTTACAAAAAAAGTTGAAACTCTAAATTTAGTTTTTCAGTTTCCAATTTTATATTATCCACTACCAAAAACTGTACCAAAAAAGAATTAAACATAATTTTATGTTAAATAAGAAATTTTTTTCATCATTCAACATTAAAATTTTTCAATAAATTCACGGAACAGAAGATATCCGATTGAACTTAAACTCGTTGAGCAAGTATAACTTTTGTCCACTATTCGAATCCACTGCTGGAGAAGAGTGTTTTTTTTGTCGAACCTGCAAAGAAAGTACGCTTTTACGTGCATATTAAGGGTGCGCAAAGTATCCTTATCCGTCCGGAGACGAAGCGGGTGCAAAGTAGCTTTTTCCGCTTGGTTCTTTGACCTCAGGGCGGAAAATATTACCTTGTGCTCACTTCACATGTCCTTAAACGCAAACTCCAGATGCAGGTTACAGACGAAAAAATATCTTGTGTGATTCAACACACTCGTGTTTCGAACTTTACACCCTTGATACACAATATACTATAACAGCACACCAACTAGTCTACTCGATTTCAAGGGAATTTAGGCGAGTCCAAAAGAATTCTTGTGTAGAAAAGTAATTTCAAAAATTTTGGAAGAATTCCGAGAAGAATTCACTAACTTCAGGAGAATCGAAAGGACTTCAGAAATTTGAAGAGGAGATTTCTTTAGAAGTGTACACCTGACTCACGATTTGCCAACCCCTCGTGAGAGACCTTTAAGTTTATAATTCAAATGTTCAAAAATAAAATCGTACCATTTGAGAATCGCGTGGCAATCGCCTGAGCAGTGAAAGTTTTCATGGTGTAATTAGTAATGATAATTATTATTCTAACAGGAATATATAAAGTATCAACAATAAACGAGGGAGGGTAACATGAGGTAGATGCGGAAAGGCACTTCGTCACACTCCTTCTGTCCTAGTACACTACGAACTACTGAGTGAGAATAGTGAGATGCGCTCTGCGTTTTCAGTTGATTACACACCGTCCTGAATCGCTGCGCGCTGCGTTGCGTTGCAGCCACCATCCCCCACCATCGAAGCCTTTTTTAACCCAAAACGCCCACTTTCTCAACGCCCCAACGCGTACGTCTCAATACGCAGGTCCAATGTCCTGTCCTATGACTTCTATACTTGTGACCCTTTCCAATATAACTTTCCCAACCTAAAGTGAACCCACTTTATGCCTCCCTAAATACCCAGCCCAGCCTTGCCAGCAGTGGGGCGATGGGCGAAGAATTTTTCGGGTTTTCGACGAATAGGTCAATGACCCGACAATGACTTCTAATGCGCGGCGCTCCTATCTAAATTTGATACAGATTAGATATTAGATAGATTAGAAAATATCCACTGATAAGTTTATCAAACACTTTTTTTCTATTTCCTTGAAAAATTCTCTCACTAATCTCATTACAAAATAACTTGAATGGGATTTGTAAACGAACCATTAAGTCCGTACAAAGAACTAACTTGGGTAGGTCAGAGATTAAATATCGAATAAAGTGTAACTCAGCGATTCTATATTAAGATGAGCAAATACTGAGCAAGCTCTTCAGATATAAAAGAATAATGCATGCACGTGCACCGTTAAACTTTTTTTCAAAGTTCATTGTTTCTCTTCCCAAATAGTGACTTACAATTCTTGATATTTTGTATGTTCTTTCAGCGGAATCAACAAAGTTGTCGTCTGAGGATATTTTTCACAAAAGAATGACGCGAAGAGGGAAATAGTGAACACTAATTGCTTCCGATAATTAAAGAGCGATAATTACTATCAGACAATTAGTTTGGTTGCGCTTTGCTGGGTAGTAATGCCTCGTGCTGACATGAGTGTAAAGAGCAAATACGGTCGTGAAAGTCGCAACGTTATGGCTGGCAGGCTACACGCGCGTTGTTATTCGCAAGAGGCAGCCGATACGGTCGAAACCAGAATCGACTGCCTCCACGTGTACTCTCCACATTTTTTTATAGCGATCACCGACCTCGTGCAACTCAACGCGCGGTAAGGACGTCGAGTTACATCACAGACAGTAGTACTTTCACAGCGCTCATAGTTATGCGATTTGTACATAATTTTTACAACTATGAGATCTTATCATCTATTTTGTATTTTTTTTCAACCTCACTGTTATCTACCAAAAATATTATTGATCGTACCCACAGAAGGTCGTAACAAGGGACGTTGCAAACGAGGGGTAACTCTGCGCCGAGCTTATGCGCAACTTATCTTCAAGACGCTAAATAAAACGCCCCAATCAAAAGAGAAGAGATAACAAATTGCTTTTGTTTTCAATCGATCTGATTCGATCGTTTGGTTTTTAATTCTAATTTCTGGAATTTTCTCTTCAGGGAGCTGAGAGTTCATTTTGAAAGATGTGTCTTGAATTGGAGAAACAGTTTCTTTGAGATTATCTTTATTATTTTATGAATCATAAATTTAAAATGAAGAAAACTATTTTCAATTGGAAAAAAAATTTATAAGAAAAAAAAACAATATCTGGGAAACAAATAGTCTTTTTTTAGAGTGTTCTTCTGATAGTTCATTTTCAAATATTTTTTAATAAGATTCTGAAGATGAATGGAAAAGACTCCAAATCGATCAAATTTTGAATCATGTTCTAAATAACTCTTATTCTTCTCTTTCAAATAAAAAACGGGCGTAAATTGATTCGATACAACATTTGATGCAAGCGGTAATTACAACAAAGATTAATAGTCGTTACAGTTGAACTTTTCAAACACGAATTAACTGGTAACATCAAGGCGTTGAATACCTTCACGAAATCTTAAATTGAATATTCTAAACATAAGACCACATCATGAATTTCTTTGTTACTTCAAGAAACGATTTGAAAATTTGGAACGATCTGGAGCTTTAGTGAATCTACAGAATTAACCTTCGTTTGTAACGTCTTTATCGAAGTTACCAGATTTAAATACTTAAATTGTTCATGTCCGATTGATAACGCGTAATTTTAATTTTCAAGACGATTGTCCAGTTTGCTTTCTTGCAAGAAAACCGATTCACTAAAGCCCAATTCACCAATTCATAAAAGTCCAATCGTTTCTTTTTTTCCGGTTGTGATTTTGGATAATCAAAATAAAAACTTGATCAACTTACCAATTGTTTACAAAATTGAAGTGAGCGGAGAATGTATAGCTAGATCCAGTTCTTGCACACAATTTTTTGAATAGGCACTAATACGTTAGTGGTCCATTCTCGAAGGCCAGTTTTAAGTACAATTAACTTTCCTTTTAAAGCACTGATCGCACTGATCTAAAGTCACATCGAGTTTCTCGTTAGCATGGTCGCGGTTGATATAATTCACTTGCACATGCACAGTCGACGAGATTTAACACAGAAAAGCCACGAAAACCGAAGGACCCGCCTCGGGACAACCAATCATACTGTGCAATGTTTACCTCCTACTCGAACCGAGGTGGCACGAAAATCTTCGAGCTAGGCCGAACGGACCGAACGACACTCGGCTCGGCGAGCAAAGTCAGGGGCGACGCGCGATCGCCCCTCCAACCTCTACCCTCTCCACTGCCACCCGATGACGACCTACAATTTGGGGCGCCTGAATGTTCCCGGCAGCACGTGGAGGCCGTCGTCGGGGTTTCAGCCACGACGCGCGTGCGATCGGACAAGGGCAAGGGAAGAGCGAGCGAGACCAGCAGATCGTAAATGAGGACAGGAGTACATATTACATGTATATTTTATATATATAGACGTCGAGCCAGAGTCTCTCAAACTCTACATCGCTCTCGAATTTACATATTGTTTGTTATACTCGAAAAATTCATTAATTTAGTCACCTATGTAGCTACTCTTGCTTTCAACGATTCTCAGAATAAATTTTGAGGGAGAAAAGCCATCCCTGAATATAGAATTTAAAGCATGCCGAAGTATCTTTTATATTAGCCCTGATGAAAGTTCCGATTGGAATCCTATCCGAGCCGCGGGCCGGTTCTCGAACCATTCCGAATTATTCCGAAATCTGTATCCGAACTATTCCGAATCAATAGGAATGAGTTCAAATAAGCCAGGCAAATGCGGTTAAATTTAAAATATAAAGGAATAATGGAGGAAATGTAATTAAATTAATTTTTTGATCATTTTTGCATGCCGATTGCATTGAAATACATAAACCATTGCATGATACGTAAAAAAAGAGTATAAATAATAATGAAATACAAGTCTGAAGTGCAACATAACCAAAAAAAATCCAGCGTTATTTGGCAGAATTTCGAAAACACGAGGCTAAGTTGAAGAGTTTAAACGTATAAATCAAGAATATTCAGTGAAATCGCATTTTTGTATCAAAAGTACTTTTATAAGGCGAGATATTGCCACATTCAAAGCAATTAGAGTGATAATGTTATTTTTAATACCTTGAAAGGTCCTAATTCCTTTATATTTCACTTTTGATATCAGACGTTCTTGTATCTGTTAAAAAAAATTATAGTTTATGATTTCGGGATACAATTTTGAATCAAAAATTTTGAAATTTGTACATATGAAGTTGTCAAATTTTCTGTATTCAAGGCGAAAAATATTTTCAATAACTTCTTGACCCTTTGTTTCAGAATCTTTCTACCATATCGATATTTGACATTTAAAAATACTTTTCAAAACATTGCTCATTCTATGAAATCCTACCTTGGAAGTTGGAGGACAATAATTTTTCCGCAAAGCGAAGGTTTTAAGTGGAAAAGTGAAAATCTTCAAAATTCTCTTACCTTAGATAAAAATAAAAACACTCTAGAGTGGAAGTAATAATCAAACTTCTTAATAATTAAAGCTTAGATAGTACAGTTTGAAAATCACTGCCCAAATTTCAAGGTTTATATAATTACGGATTTTTACTTCGATAATTAAAATTTGGTTTTCTAGGACAAGTCGATCAGTAAAGATATTTTTCCCAAGTTTACTACAAATCTCATTTCCTGGATTAATCTTAAACATCTCTAGTAAAAATAAAAAACATTTAAAAATACGCTTTTATTAAAAATTATATCTGAACTAAAAAGGATAAAATAATCACTTCAATAATAAACAGAAGTCGATTACTGTTTTATAGCACGAATAATAAAAGCTTGAACCGTCACGATATGGTATTTGACAAGACGCCTCGCGCTTTTATCATTCGTGCTATAAAATAGTAATCGACTTCTGTTTATTATTGAAGTGATTATTTTATCCTTATTAGTTTAGATATCATTTTGAATACAAGCGTATTTTAAAATGTTTAAAAAAAATCTTTTTGGTTTTGATCACCCACCCAAGTACTAACCGAGCCCAATTTTGCTTAACTTCGGTCTTTCCTGAAACGGTCAGTTATGCCATCTAGCAGACACCCGGGAATTACCGCTTGAAATCTTTATTTCATTCAATTGTAAAGTTTTATATAAAAATATTTCTATTTGCGCATTTCAGCATTATAACACCAAAATCTTAGGTATAAATAATATTCATGGACAATTTCAATTTTCCAAGCAATCGATGAGTAGACTAAAAATCAACGTGAAGATTTGCACCATCCCGTCACGAAAGACAGACCTGCCTGACTTTCCCAGACTAGGCTCATATTCCCGGACTTTCCCTGACTTTCTGGGATTCCCTGACCAGTAGCAACGCTCTTTATTGACATGCAACTTCAGTTTCATCATGAATTATCACTTAACGAATGGGAATTTCTTAAAAAATGAGTTTCACCAAATTTATTAACATGACCTGTCATTACCGTCAATACGGGTTAATCGGATATTGTGGTAATTCGTTATTTTTAATTTTTAATCCCACTCAATCCGAACTTCGACTGACCTTGACCGAATTTTCAATAAGGAGAAATTAGATTTATTCTAAACTCAGATCCATTTGATTTAGGAATTTATCGTACATCAATACAAGATCAGGTTTTTAGGTTAATTTTGGCCGGATTTGCATCGACCAGAATTGAAAACTTCCTCGGATTGGTTCAGACAAATTTCTATGTTATGGATGTTCAGAGACAGAACATTCTAACAATTAGTTATTGAGTTCTTCATCGGGCAAGGTTCCAGGCTCAATTCCAAGTCAATAATATAATTATATTATATAAAATCCTTAAAAGTGCTGAACCTTCTCGGTTGAATTTCAATTGCTAATGAACCATCAGTGTTATCCTTGTTTCCTCAACAACGCCCTTTTTCAATTAGCTTGACTATTTTATTTCATAATCTCCAGAGCTCGAAGACCTCTTCACATATCTTTAGAAGCAAACTTCAGATTTGGGTTATGGACAAAAAATATCGTGTTGTCATAGGCGAAAAATTGACAACCCCCACTTTTTTCAGCTGCAAAAATGATGCCTCTGATACACAATATTCCTCTATTCTTCTAGAAAAAATGGTTCAACAATCCAAAACAAAATAATTCCAAAAACCAAAATACAAGACAACCCACAGAATGATCAGTTTGAGAAACTCTGGGGGCACAGAAGACAAGAGTAACAGAGGGAGAGCAAAGTGCGAATTGGATGAGTAAAAGAGAGAGAAAGATGAGGAAAGAGAAAGAAAGGTTGATAATGAACGGAGACCCGGAGAGAGAGAGAATGTTTTGCAGTTCGCGCGTGCAGCTCACAGACGCACAAACACATATAAATGATCCACATACACCTCTGTGTGTAAAGATGCCCCGTCATTGATATACGATTGCTGTGTGTTGATAAACACGCGTGTGTGTGTGTTTGTGTTCGTACGCATGTTGGACAAGGATACGTCGCTTTCACCGCGCCTCAAAATCTGCCCCGTGTCTTTCTAGTTCTGACGGATCACTTGACGCTTCACTGATAAGACACGTGCAACTACTATCAAGCAACCCCATGATATAACTTTGAATTCCTTGCCCAAAAATATAGGTGCCTTTTATCATTATCTGAGAAAAGAAAAGTCTTCTTCGAATTATCTGAATAAATTGAGAATGTATCACATTGTTCGGATTAATACCGTTTCGTTATTCTTTGTGCGAATTGTTATTATCCATACCAGGTATTGAAAGCAGTTATGAACATAGGACTCCACACATGTACTCAACGTCTTTTCTTCGGAAATTCAACTTCATATTCTCTCTAAATTTTCTGGAGTTAAATTTAACTCCAATGGAGTTGCCATCTACTCTTCATGAGAATTAAAACACATTCTTTAAGGAGTGATTTTTATCTCTTTTCTTGGAGTAGTTGAGTGCACTTTTAAAGTAAGAAAAGCCTATTGTGATATAGAATAAAACTTACAACAGGGAAAGTATCCATGGTGCATGCCAACTAAAAGAACGATAATGCGGTTCAGATAAATATTAACCTATAATCAATTTGATTTTTTTTTCAATTTCAATGGTATCGATGAAAAGCGTTGAACATAACCACAATTGACTCTGACGGAACAGAAAAATCCGATAGCTTTAAGAAAATTCTCCCTATTTTGATTTTGTTCAATATTCTAACCTCAAATGGCAACAGATCGTAAGAAATATATCTTTTGATATTTCATGGATTTTACACCATCGGGAGGAAGAAAACAAAAAAACTAAAACTTATCAAATACACGAATCTAACAAAACTAACATGTTTAATGTTTGAAAAATATACATAACAAAAAAAAAAGCAAAAAAGCGCCAACACCGAACGACGGAACACAACAGTGGAATCGGCCGAAATGGTGTGCACGATGTGATCAGCTGTTATTGCTTTTACTTACACTAGTATGGAGTAAAAATTTACTCCTGATGCTGGAGTATAGATTTTTACTTTAAAGATGAGAGTAGAAATAAGGAATAACTCCACATCGAGTAAAAGATTACTCTACACGTCCGGATGAAATGTTTTAATCCTTGCTTGGGAGTAAAATATGTTACTCCAACTCAAAGGAGTAAAATAATGACTCCATTAGAGTACTTATCCACTCCAATTAGAATTAATTGGCGATTCACTCCAAGTGATGTGTAAAAAATTCACTCCAGAATATTTAGAGAGTTGAAGTGTACCATGTTATAAGGGCTTACGAATTTTCGAAAATGAGATTATCGGCTGTAATAGGAAAAATGATTATATACAACGAAGAATTTTTATAATCTTATATTTTAATTGTTTTTGTAAGCATGCCATGAAGGCCTAACTGTAAATCTTCGCTTACGACTCTGTATACGCATGCATAGTCGCATCAATGCTCAACCTGATCAGCTGATGATGGCCGGCAAATTTTTAAACGAGATGAAAATAATCCCTATTTTTTAAAATTGAAAATTGGATTCTTCATGCTAGTCTGTGAATGAAAAATCGTACCCCTCAAGCGAAAAAATTTCCTCCTTATTCACCGAAAACGTGATATTATTTCCTCGTCAAAATTTTTGGAGTAAATTCAGCAACTCGATCTTCGAAAACGTTCTATGTACCTTCCTCAAAATCAAGAAAATATAGGTTTTCAACTCATGATTCAAGCTAAAATCATCATTTGAAAATTTATTTTTCACTCTCTTTTCTGAACTGATAGTATGCCAATAGATCTTACATCTTTTCGATCTCGCTTTCAATAATAATCCAGCCTACTTTTTAAACTTAGCTTCCAGACTGCTGAAAAATAAATCAACTTGTTCATTTGAATAGAAGCTTTACACAGTAGACATCCACTTATAAATTTCAATTTTGTCCTGAGTGATGCATGCCACTTAGTTGCTAAAAAGAAGGAGAATCGAAACTCAATTCAAGGAAAAAAAAAGGAGCAGTTTTCTGAAAAGGTCACACGCGCTTAGGACAAATCCGAAAAGAGGATATCTCTAGACGTGACCAAACATTAAAAGAAGTTTATAGTCAAGTGACAATGATGACCTTCACTTCTTCGAGCAGAAAAACATCGTATTAGCCAGACGAGCACTCCTTCCGCTCAAATCGTAGAATCGACCTTGCTTATGAGGTTTTGTGAAAATTTCAGAAGCCTAGAAGATATCGTGAATATCCTCAAACTACCTCCAAATTCACAACCTTAAAAGATCGATAATTGTTTCATTTTTTTTTTTAATTCCCAAGGTACCTCGTGCGTAATTCGTTAGCTAATTATCCCCGTGTTTTGTATAGTGGTATCTGACAGGCAAATAATTCCATCAGAAGTTCGCTGACCTTGTGAAAAAGCAAGATGCGCGTGGCATTTAGTTTGCGAGAATTGGCAATGTGTTTGAAAAAATTCGTTCGGTGTTGTGCCAAAAGGAAGGCTTGGGGAAGGCTACGAATTTTCGTGAGCGAACGAACGTGTGTTGCAGAGCAATGACCCAGTGCCTGCACGTGTTGAGGCCAGAAACCCCGACTGCAACCTCCACATCCACGTACAACCTTAGTGAGAGAACCGGGGTGATGTAAAATTCAGAAAAATTTTTCTCTGTAACGCTCCACCGATAATCACAAGGGACGAATTCCCCTAAAATATAACATCAAAAAAATAAACTCTAAATCACCTATAGTCTCGCCATCGAGCCCACACGGCAAAGCTTGTTCTAATTGCATTCTTATATTCTGTTTCCTGTGTTGTTTGTGTCTTTGATGAGTCTTTGTATTATGTTATATCAGCCAGACTTTCCTGTGACTCAACAGTGGCCCAATTCCGCCTTTCAATGGATCTCTGAACTTTGTTTTCTCATATTTGAGTCGCACAATGTTTGAAATGCTGGATGTCCCCAAAAGCTGATAAAATCCAGGAAAACAAGACAAATAACATGTTTTGTCTGCTGAATGGAACTAAGCAATGTTTTGATATCAGTGTAATCAAAAGAAGAATCTAAATAGTAAACGATTGGATTTACTTTTTAATTGACAGATGTGTCTCATCTAGTTTCAACCCGAGATGGAGTTTACGAGAGAACTTGATTCTAATCCATAAGCAATACCGACACAAGATTGTCAGGGGCCCCAACAATTATTTAGGGTTCAGTAATTCATAATATATCCTTTGTCAAACCTTTGTTCAATTATTTCCCTCTGTGAAATTTATCACCGGGCACATATCTCCCAAGATCATTTCTTGAATGTTTATTGTTTGAAAAATTTTCACTTTAGACAACCGTGAGCAGAGTCAATAGAGATATTTAAATAGAAAAATTTCGGGGTCCAATTTTTTGACGTAGAAAGTTTTCTTCTAGCGTCAAAATGGAGGTTTCACAGTCTTGCCCTTTAATTTGTGTACGCCTAATACGCCATCTTGAATTTTGGTTTTTTTTTTGTTATCTCGCGTAATTTTTATTTTACAACAAAAATGGAAGAAGATGAAGTTGTAAAGAATTGTATTATGCCATTTGCATAAAAAATAAGTGCCATGTTTGAATTACCAAGTTGTAGAACATGAAATTTCCGATAACTTTCGTATCCAAAGTTTGTTAAAAGGACCATACCGTTCCCGACCGTCATGCACACTCACCGCTTGCCTGGGGGCCAGTATCGGGGGTTGTGGTCCTCAGGCGAGAGCAATTTAAAATCCAGTTCGAACCAAATTTGGAGCGACGACTGACTAAGCGAAGGTAAACACTCAGGACCGTATGTATAGTCTCTGAGCCAGTGCGTGAATACGTGCGTCGCAAGTCTCCAAGTGAACAACTTCTATAATACGCATTACGGCTCTGCCTTTTCAAGGTTGTTGGGCTGTCGTGATGCGTCGTACGAGGCTCGGGGGGAGGGACAGAATCACTCAAGCATGAAAAGCCGAGAAACTGGCCCTCTGTCGTAAGGCGCCCAGGCAAGCGATGAGTGTATGATCCGTATAAAAAACTTTCTGATTCGAAAGTTATTGGAAATTTCATGTCCTACAACTCCGCCATTTAAATATGGCACTTATTTTTTATGCAAACGACCAAAAAATGGGGAAAACTGCGCCCATGTCACACTTCTTGTGCAGTTTTTGCTCGATATCGGCAATAAATATTATTAATTCGGAAAACTTGTTCCAATACAAAATGTGGGAAATACAATTCTTTACAACTTTGTTATCAACCATTTTTGTTGTAAAATAAATATTACGCGAGATAACAAGAAGAAACTGAAAATTCAAGATGGCGGATTTAGCGTACACAAATTTAAGGGCAAGACTGTGAAACCTTCATTTTGACGCTAAAAGAAAACTTTCTAGGTAAAAAAATTGGACCCCTACATTTTTTCTATTGACAGGCCTTTTTAGATCTCTATTGACTTGGCTATGTTGCTTACCTGCGATTTGATAATTGCCAATGAAAATTCCAAAAATGAAATTTCGGATAGGTCTGCATTCGACTTTCTTTCAGATTCTTTCCGAGATCTAAATCTATTTTCTGTTTGACTCATTTCGACTGGAAAATTGAAGTTAGTGCTAATAGCGCACGAATAAATCATGAACGAAATTGAGAGAATTTTTCATCATAATGTTATTATAATAATTATAATTATTACCGATGGGCATGGACATTGAAGTCTTCTAGCACTGAGGTTCGGAAACCCCTGTTAAGCCTGTGAAAATTTCTACTTTACTAAGGAGCGTATCCGACCTAATAAGAAGGACTTGCCTGAGAGTTTGCCCAGGGAAGAGGAAAACTAAAAGAAACCTGCTTCCGAGAACAGCCGGTCTTCCGACTGTCGACAGCCTTTGCGCCAAACCTCCCACTCGGCAGTGAAAACACAACCAAGGTGTACCTCACAAACGGATGCCTATCCAAACGCTAGCCACGCTCAGAATGAGTCGACGTCTGCGATTCCGCCAAAGTTGAGATTCAATGCGCAGATACTGCCATTGGTTTACAATTTGATATTGACGTTTCAGCAGAAATTATTTGAAAAGAATTCGATGCAGATTCCGGACGGGATCGGAATAGTCTATTATGCGGCATGTGCGTAAAAGCAGTTTTTACACACGCGTAGTGATTAGAGTTACCAAGTGGCCGGTTTTTCGGGTGCAAAGCAGGTGGCCGGTCAATAAGCAGAAAATAAGGCGAAAAGCCAGTTTTCTGGTGTTAAAAGCAGTTTTAAACAAATAACTTGTAACTTTTGTCAGTTTTTACAAAAAATCCCTGTTTCTGAACAGCTTTACCAACAGCTGCAAATCAGTGCAAAACGATAATATGGATTACGAATTTTCATACAGAATAAATAATGCAAAGAACATGCATCTTTGTTATAAGTCAAGGCATTTCTTTTTATTGACAACGATCTTCCTAACCAATATGGCTTTTTTTTCCTTTTTTTAGAAATCAGCGAGAGGCTGGTTTTTCAACTTTTCACACGTGGCAACCCTAGTAGTGATCACGTGCACCAGTGCAACGCGATCACCAAAAGTGAGTAAATCACGCGCAAGTTGCATACGATATTTTTTGGCACAATGTGCGTAAAATGCATTTTTGTACACCCATTTAAGTGCGTAAAACAGCTTAATACGATTTGGTTTAAAAAATATCGTGCGAGAACACCATATTCCTGCACGCTAATCTCACAATATTGGAATTTGGTACTTTGCGCACACTGTACAGATACGAAACATGACCACGATATGTGACGTTCCGGAAAGAGGTAAAATTTGCAGGAGAAAAAATTCGGGAAGCGGTATAGAGCTCGGGTAGGCGGTGAGAGAGAGGCAGTCTTCGAAATCCATCCCCTCTAACGCGAACACATCCTCGCGCGCCGTGTTCGTTAGTCCAGCGAGCTTCGGCGGCAAGATTCTGTTGTAAGTGGAGTGGAAGGATTTCTCTATCCCTCCGCGCGCCTCGAAATGGTCGATTTACGCTTCACTTTACAGATTAGTAACAATTCTGATTTTGTGGATAGGAAAATATTTTGAAGTATGAACTTTTTATAGCATGGTGTGAACTAACCAAAAATGAAAGAATGTCAGGGGAAGTGCATGGTAAGGCTTCCCTCTCTGTATCGCGTAGTATACATTTAACGCAGTTAAATCAAAGATATCACGAGTTTGACGTCAGCTCTCGTGCCATAATTATATTATTATTCAAAAATGTAATAATATTATGAGCATTGAGTGATCTGAAATTTGATAAAATCAGTGTTAGTGTTTAGTGTCAGCTTGTGTAAACATAAAATGGGCAAGTGTATAGTACCGAACAGGAATTCGGGGTACACTTCCAACAAGAAAAAAACGCATCGCTCTTCTGTTTCATCCGGAAGAAGTAGACTTTTAGAATAGGAAAAATCAATTCCTAATAGGAAGGATTATGTCTTCAAACCTTGGATGGAAGTCTGCGAAAAACCATTTCTCACACGATAACATAGTTTGGAGACGCAAAGTGAAGGATCCCGCTGGCAATGTCATGTCATCGGAATGAATTATTTACATTTTTACATTTAAAAGAATAAACGGAATCCAAACTAACAAGATATTGACAATCATCGAATTACAAACGTAAAATAAGATTTGAATGAAGTTGTGTCTAATTAACAAATATGATAATAGCGATAATGACAATTCAATTTCCGTTATTCTAACCTCCAAGAAGTTTCAAAATAATTTTTCAAGATCATTAAAAATCGACATTTCGAATACACTTCCTATCTCAAATTGTATACAATCTATTGACTTATATCCCCGAAAACTCGACGAAAACCTTATTGCATTTCAACAAAAATATTAATTTATATTATGCTTCATGTTTTGCTTGTCAAAATACACATTGTTTAGGAAATTTTTGATCTCATTTTTAAGGAAAAGAATCATTTTCACTCACTTGTTTCTCATTTCTCTACAAGAATTTGACGTACGTATTAATACCTATAATTTGACGTTTCAATAAGAAGTTTCAATAAAATTATGCACGATGATAAAAATGTGAAAGAGGATAATTGCATAGATTAAAAAAAAGGATTCATGTATTACCAAAACATTGAAAAATAAAAACAACAAAAACTTCCTTAAAAAGGCTAAAGTTAGATAGCAGACCCTCAATCAAGTCATTTGAGATGGTTTTTTTATAATTTTTTCAAAATTTAGCAGTAGTTGAAATTTATTCATGTTGTAGGTTTGTGATTTGAAATCAGTTGATGTTCTGAATATTTTTGTAAAATCATTCAATTCCAAAGGATTCTAATATAAAATCTCTTCATTTAAATTGATAAAAATTGAAGTGTCTTTTTTTTGTTAGGAAATTAGTTTAATCAGTAAGAATATTGGATTATAGATTTGGAAATGGAATAGAAATATGAAATTCTAAAATTTTAGAAGCTTTGCGGCTTTGAGAATATTAGTTAAGTTTTCAATTTGAAAATGTCAAATTTTAATTGTTCCGAATTGGAAATAAATTGAATTCAGAAGTTTCCGACTTTATATTCTTCAATTTTTAACGTTTTTGATTAAACATAACACATTCGAATTCCTTTTTATTTCAACGAATCTTATTTTCCACATTCTAATGTGGGAATATTCAATTTATTATGAATAGAAATTGTCCAAATTTCAAAAATTCATTCTCATATTTCTTATTTTGAGAACTGATCATTTTTTAAGTTTTAAATCATTCAATTTCCTATGCCTTTGTTAAGAAAAAATACAAGATTTATTTTTTCTTAATATTTTGGGATATTATAGGTACTACATTTGAAATTCCATCTTATCTGAAATTGTGTAATTCAGAATATTGTTGCAAATAGGATACCATTTTTACGGTTTTTATTCATTGACAATAAGTCTGATTCACAAAAATAATTATTATATGATTTAATATTTCCTGCTGAGAATGTATCTTTAAACTGTGATATCTTCAATTGACAGTGGTTCTCGAAATGTGATTGTAACATCTAAATATATTGTTCCTAATTTTAAATATAGAAATGAAAAAATTAAATGCATAATTTAGCATTTAATACGCGTTTCAAAATAAATATATTTTGCATTACTTATACATCCTGTGAATATAATGTTCCTATCTGTAAATTTCAAAACCCAGTATATATGAGGTACAGAATATTAGTGAGAATATTAGAAGGATATTATAACATATTATCATTATACAACTATATATAACTATATATATAACTATATATAAGCAGAACCGAGTAAGCGCACGGGAGAGGCGAACGCCGGTATCGAATATTTTTTAAATACATTTTTCAAAACTAAACTCGCGATATCTTCAAAACCACAGAAGATTTTTTAATGAAATTTGGACACAAAACTCTTCAGGCGCTAGCAATGCCGTCGAAATTAGCAAATAATTTGTCTAAACATATAATTAATAATAAACGAAACATTCGCAATTTCGTCGAAAATTGTCCTTGAAATTTACAATTTTCAAATGATCAATCGATTATTATCAAAATTTCTGCGAAACTCCTTTATTGATTCAAAAATTGTCAATTTCGCAAATTATAAAAATTGTGAATTTCAAGGACAATTTTCGACAAAGTTGTGAATGTTTCGTTTGTAATTAATTGTATGTTTTTAAAAATTATGTGTTAATTTGGACAGCATCGCTAAAGCTTGAAGAGTTTTGTGTCCAAATTTCATTGAAAAATCTTTTTTAGTCTCGAAGATATCGTGAGTTTAGTTGTAAAAAACGTATTAAAAATGTTCGATATCGGCGTTCGCCTCTTCCGTTTCGTAGCAGCATCCCCTCCCTTTCCTTCTAACCCGTGCGCTCGCTCGGTTCTGCTTTCCATCGATTCATATGTACTCAAACTATTGTTCTCTGTCCCTATCAGTATTTTTGGTAAGATTTTTTACATTCTCATCAGAGAAGGTATTAGATTTGTGTAAAATTTCACCGCCTCCCCCCCGCTGAGCCCTCTTTCCCTTGTTCTTTTGGCCCTGTATC